>RJWT010022954.1:0-16996 GCA_004365215.1 Cuniculus paca | reverse complement strand
GCTAGGAAATGAGTTCTAGATACACAATGTCAGTTTATGATGATTACTTTACCAAGCCATTATTCACAATGTCTGTAAAGCAGAGGTACCAAAACAGAAAAATGGGAAGACACGGTTTGGAAAAGATCATGATATTTGATCTTACTTTGTTTCATTTTTTTTTCTTTCAGTACTAGGGATTGAGTCCAGAACCTTCTCACTAAGCTACATCCTAAGCCTTTTAAAATTTTTTATTTTGAAAGCCGGGCACGGTGGTGCACACCAGCAATCCCAGTACTCAGGAGGCTGAGGCAGGAGGATTGCCAAGTGTTTGGGGCCAACTTGGGCTACAAGGCCAGACTGAACCATATTAGTGAAACCTTGCCTTGAAAAAGACCAAAACAAATTTATTTATTTATTTATTACTTTGAAACAGATTTTCACTAAATTGCCCAGGTTGGGTTCAAACTTGTCCTCCTGCCTCAGCCTCCCTGTCTGGGATTACAGGCATATTTGGTGTTTCCTAGAGAGCACTGCAGTCATCCTTGAAAGAGGGGCGACACCTTGCTTGGCAGAGGAATGGGACCATTTTAATCAGCATGCAGTGCTTCTGACATTCATTTCCTGTCTCCTTGATGGCCCAGAATTCATTTACTCCTCTCCAGGAAAGGGCATTTTCTGGCTTCCTTGAAGACTGTAATAAGGAGCTGGAGGCTGGATGTTAGCTGGGTGTAGTGGTGCACACCTGTAATCCCAATACTCTGGGAAACTGAGGCAGAAGGATTACAAAGTCTAGCCCAGTCCAGGCAATTTAATAACTTTGCAAGACCTTGGCTCAAAATTTTTAAAAGAAAGGCTTGGGTTTGATTTCCAGTACTACCACATTAAAAAAAAAAAAAAGACTCACACAGAGTTCACTCTTCCTAAGGGTAAAGTTAGGGAGCAGGCCAAG
This sequence comes from Cuniculus paca, assembly GCA_004365215.1. NCBI lineage: Eukaryota > Metazoa > Chordata > Mammalia > Rodentia > Cuniculidae > Cuniculus > Cuniculus paca. Next base: position 16,065 of record RJWT010022954.1, on the reverse strand, counting down.
AACTCCCTCTAGTTCCCCTGATACCCTACACCTTGGAAACATTTTTTCTGGAGCCACTGCAGCTTGGGGATAGAGGGGTCAGAGGCCTGACTCAGAGGTGCGTGGGGCCCCAGGTCTTCAGACATCCCTGGAAGCCTCAAATGACTCAGGCTCGGCTTCCCTGCAGATCCTGGTAACTAAGACCCAAAGTGGGAAGGACAGTGATTGCCCTTTACTTTCAAGAGTGAGGAACAATTTCTATGCAGGATACAGATGTCAGGAAAAGGTTGGGGGTGGTTCCATCTGTGCAGTTTATTTTCAGGAAATTTCCTCCAGTAAATCCTGTGTCTGCCACCTTTGGGACTCTCAAGTCTTCCAAGATCCACTGCTTGTACTTTTAAAAAAAGTTTAATTTCTGTCATTTAAAAATTATCAAGTTGGGGCTGGGGATATAGCTCAGTGGCAAGAGCACCTGCCTGGCAAGCACAAGGTCATAAATTCGATCTCTGGTACAAAAAAAAAATTATCAGAGTTCTCATAAAATTAGTTTTTAAAAAATCAAAATATTCCAGGTGTGGTGGCACACATCTGTAATCTCAGCATTCTAGGAGGCTGAGGCATGAACATCTCAAAATCACACCAGCAATTTAGTAACTTAATGAGGCACTGTCTCAAAATGAAAAACAAAAAGGGCCATGGAGTATCTCATTGTGAAGGCCCTGGGTACAATTCCTAGTACCTAAAAGAAAAAAAAAATCAGGCTATTTGGCAACACTGGGTTCATATTTTTTACATTTACAGTCTGCTTTCCAGGTGACCACAGTCCATATTTGATCACTGGAGCATCTGAGTTTTCAGATTACAGGCATATTTGATGTTTCCTAGAAAGCTCTTAAATAATGATTTATAAGTCTTGGGATTTGGTTCCATTTTACTGTCAACTTGAAAAAAAATTTTTTGAGGCAGGATCTCACTGTGTAGTTCAGGCTGGTCTTGAGCTCACTTTGTGTCCCTTGCTGGCCTCAAAATTGTAATGATCCTCCTATCTCAGCCTCCTGAGTGCTGAGATTACAGGGGTGTGTCACCATACCCAGCCAACCCCTGGAGTTTTCTCTAGTTAGTATTTTCAAGGGTTTTAATCCTCAAGGTGAAGAGCAATGTACAAAGTTGCAACAAAAGTCAATACTGTTTTTAAACTAGAGCTGTAAATCAAAACAAAGTCTGACAGGTCCTGGAAAAGATGATACCATTCACTTAATCTGCCAACAAGGAGCAGAGCTGAGTGCCCAGGGTAAGGGACCTCACTTTTGGAGAGGACCCTGCCACCCCCTCAGTCCCGGAAGCACCAAGTTCCAAGAACAGTGAATGTCCTAACTTCAGGGCAAAAAGGGCCACTTTAGAGGCACAGGAAGGGGGTTGTCCATGAGATCACTAAATGAAATTTGAGCATTTAAATTGTTCAAAGGCTCTGTGTGTGTGTGTGTGTGTGTGTGTGTGTGTGTGTGTGTGTGTGTGCATGCGCATGTTAGGGACCAAACCCAGGGCCTGGTGTTAGGAGATAAACTGTCTACCATTGAACTACATTCCAAGCTCCTGTTCTGAGAATATTTATTGAATACCTAACTGTTATGTTTGATACATTGTGTCAACTTGCCAGTTTAGAAGTTTAACTGAGAGACTCAGCAGGGAGCTAGAGTTGTTACTTTGTAAATATCCTCATCCTGTGCAAAGGAGGGCAAGGACATTTTGTTAGTGCTACACCCACCCTGAAGGTTGGGGGAGTGGCCTGTGTACAATTTAAGGGTAGAGAAGAGGCTTGCATCTCTCTCTTTTGGTCTGGCTGCTGCCTCAGAGAGTTGCCCCTGTGCTGTGCCACCCTGTCTTGGAGCCAGCTGATTATGGATTGAAATCTCCTCAAACTGTAAGCTAAATAAACCTTTCCTTGCTTCACTTTGGGTGTCAGGTGTTTTGTACCAGCAACAGAGAAGTAACCAGGACACTAACTTTAGGAATGAGAGCAGTTCTTTCTGTGGCTAGCCTTAGGATTTGAGCAGGTCTGGGAGAAAGGGTTACCACAGCTGCTGAGTGGGAACTACAGTCCCTGAAAGAGCTCAGAAAGGCACCAGGGGAAAGTGAGCCAAAGAGTAAATGCAGACCTTAAAAAAATGCAATGCTTGGGCTAGGGATCTAGCTCAGCAGCCTAAGTGCCTGCTTGGCAAGCGCAAGGTCGTGAGTTCAATCCCCAGTGCCGCAAAAAAAAAAAGTAAAAAATGCAATGCTGCAGTAGCCAGGCAGTACCAGAAGTGACTGGTGACTCGGGTCTAAGATGGGAAGACAAAGGGACTTCAGGAGCTTCTTAAATACCATATTTTGTTTAGAGGGGGGCCTTTGATGGTTCAGAAGTTGCCAAAGTTAGAATATTTTCCAAGAGAAACCAAAAAAATTCAACTTCTGTGTGAAATTCAACTTCTTATTTCTCTATTGACTTTTTTGAGAGTCTCACTATATAGTCCAGGTTGATCCTTGAACTCATTATGGAGCCCAGGCTGGCCTCGAACTCACGGTGATCCTGTCTCTGCCTCCTGAGTGCTGGGGTTACAGGCGTGCCCCGCCATGCCCGGCTCCGACTTTTAAATTGATGACAAAATTTTTTAATATATTAACTCCACACAAATCCAGTAGAGCACGTCTGCTGCCTAGGGCTATACGTAACCTCAGAGCCTTTCACAGGTATAGTATTAGCTACCATGGATGAAGGCACTGGACGAAACTTTAGGCTTGGGAAACACTCAACGAACGCCGGTTCCTATTCCTGGCAGCTTCCCTGAGCTTCACTAAGGCAAGGACACGATCTACTCTCAGAGATCATCCTAACAGCTAACTTAAATTTTAATGACGAAAACTAGAAAGAGACAGCTGAAGCAAGAAGAAAATAACTGGTACTTAGCCGGGCGTGGTGGCATACGTCTGTACTCCCGGCACTCAGGTGACCTACATAGGAGAATTGCTGCAAACTCCAGGTCAGCCTGGGCTACAGTGAGTTCAAAGCCGGCCTGAGCTAATAAAGAAACGTAATTAAGGCAGCTAAGCGAGGTTGGAGAGGTCACTGAGAAGGAAAGAGATGATCATGGGGAGAAAATAAAGGTATGCAACAGAAATAAAGAGAGTAAGAACAGTAAGCCCAGAGCAAATCTTAAACACTGAAGAAACGGGGAAGGGGGAAGGGACAGCAGGGAAGGAAAGAAGGGAGGAGGAGGAGAGGAAGGAAACCAGCAGTGTTAAGTGAAGCCCCACGAAATAAAATGTTTAAAAGAGAAATAATTAAGAAGTCCCATGGTCGCCAGAGACCTCGGAGGCTAGCAGGCAATGGTGAAACAATCCCCTTCTCATGAAGCCGATGTGACTGCGGAACCACCACACGTTCCGAGTCGCTGGAAGCCCAGAACCTCTGCCTCTACCTATGGAGACTCAGAGCTCTGTCGCCAGCGGAACTAGCAAGCTGGCGCGTCACCGAGGCAACGATGCCTCTACGTCCCGCCCATACTCACGAAGACGTCGATGATTGGCTATAACACTTGCGGCTCCGCCCCACTGAGGCTACACTCCAGCCGGCGCCTGCGAGAAATTGGCCTGCGGAGCCGGAAGGGTCACCCTAGACCTCGCCGGCCGTGGCGGGTGTCCCCGCGTTTCCTGTCCGGCTGGCCCCCGGCAGTTTCCGGTTTGCCCTGCTCTTTCTCGGCGACCCACCTGTCCCGCCGAGAAGAGAAATGCAGAGCAAGGGCACCTGGGTCCAAGAATCACCTGCAGCACCGCTAAAATAAAATATAACGTAACGTAATATAAAGAAAGATAAATTTGAGTATTTGTAGAAAAATGGATGCAAAACTTGAGACCATAATGTTAAGTGACATTAGACACTCATGGTCTAATACTAATAATTAAATATCACAAGGTTTCTCTTATGAGAAAACCCATGTATACATAAATCAAAGAGCACAATAAAGGACATAATAGGAAAGGGGAAGACAAATCTTTCACAAATGAGAAAGGGACCAAGATATCAAGGGAAGGAGGGGAAGGGACCTTAAAAAAGAATTAAGGTGTGCTATGTACATGTACCAACTCCCCACAGTGAATGTAATCATTTTGTACTGCAAACATATACTAAAAAAAAAAAAAAAAAAAAAAAGATTGTTGAACCAGGCACATGGCACAACAGGCTGATGCCAAAGGATTGTTGGCTCAAGGTTAGCCTAGGTAACATAGTGAGACCCTATCTCAAAAAATAAATAAATAAAAAATAAATTGCCCAGTCCATCAAAAATCAACAAATGTCCAAGACACTGTCACAGCTTGGAGTATCTTAAGGAGACATGGCCTATGTCTCAAGCCCTAGACCTCTTGATTGTCCTCACAATGCCCCATCATATTTCTTCTCTAACTGCTCACAGTAGCTCTCTAACTGCTCTCCATGCCCTAAGCAGTAGCCTGTGAAGAGGGGTTTTAGCTGCCCCAAAAGAACCTGCTCCCACACTGAGGCTTGATGGGGTCCTCAAGTCTCTGCTACTTAGTTTAACTCCTGCTTGGCATCTGGTGAAGGACTCTGCTGCAGGCCTGGCCACCTCTGCTCCTCAGGTGGGACATAGGAAACAACGATACCAAGGCTTGGACCTTGGAGTGAGGACTGAAGCCAGGACAGACATTAAAATGAGAGCTTTGGTCAGCAACTGAGTAGGAGGGATGCCAAGGTCCTAGAACCACTTGGATGAACACCAGGCCCTGGCACTACCCAGACAGCTGCTGCACCCAGAGCTCAAGAGAGGTTTCCCACACTGAGATGGGCTTATACTCAGACTTTAAGGATCTAGCCCAGTGCTTCCTGGGAGCCCACGCCCAGCCTTGGGATGTTGGAAACCTGTAGCCTGCCTTGGATCTTGCAGGAGGACCTGGCCTAGCAGAAGGAGGGTTCCAGAACTAGGGTTTATTACTCCACCTCACAAAGTTGTGGCACTGGCTCTCAGTTATCAGTAGTCAGGCTAAATCCCATAATCCTGCGACATAAATTGTTAAAATACTAATTTCTAATTGTTGTCTAGGTTCTTGTGTATGATAGGGAAAGAATTGTGAAGCATGTGCCCAGTGGTAAGTAGTAAGTAGTAAGGTTTATTGACGATCATGGGAAAAGTAGCAGCAACAACAGGAAAAGATAAAAGGGGACCAGTAACTCAAGCTTTCAGAATTTAAAGGCCAGAAACTTCTGGCTTTAGGTGCCTCCCTCTGCATCTCCCTTGGTACACCAGCTAGGGCATGGTGATCTCTTAGGCGTTTCTTATTTCATTTTGTACCTCTCTTAGGATAATGGACACAGGAAAAATCACTGAGTGTTGTTTAGGGTTATATGGGAGGAAGGGAGTGACTCACTTGGCTCCTTTGTTTCTAACTGTACTATCCCCCACTGAGAGCTCAGGTCCCCAAAATTCTTTGAGGAGAATTGAAGGAGGAAGTTCTGTCTTCAATAGCTGTCTTCAAGGGACCCTCACCCTGACTGACCTATGAGTTCAAGGGAGCTGAGCCCTTCCTCCAAAGATTTCTTGATAAACCATGGACATGGAAGTAGATTTTGATCTTGAGTTATGGTCATTGCCAGTAGTTTGATGATTGTCAAGCAAGAAGAAGCAAGTTTGACTAACAGATTAAGTATGTAAAATCTAAATAGGCTATGAGAAGCATTAATAAAGGTTACATTCAAGACAGTAACCAAGACCCCCAACTTCAGATATGTGAATCCATGACTCAGTTTTTCACACATCTTGGAAGCACAATTTTTGTGCTGTCTCTTACTGTTTAGACCTATTGACACAGGAAGTACATTCTTCTTTTAGGCCCTTTATTTTAGCAGTTCGATGTACTCCCCTCTGATGTTGTATGGCCATTGCTTCTAGTGAGTCTACCTGGTCTTGAAAGAATGCAATACCCTGGGCAAGTTTGTCTAGGCTGTTTTAGGTGGCGAGTTCGTAGGTGGCTGTTCGTAGTAGAAGAAAGATGCAATTAGCTTCAAGGTATTATGTAGGTAGTCACTGTTTATTATCTCTATTAAAGGCTTTTTTTTTTTTGTCTTTTTGAGACAGGTTCTCATTATGCAGTTCAGGCTGGCCTTGGGCTCACTTTGTAGCCCAGGCTGGTCTCGAACTTGCAACAATCCTCCTGCCTCATGCTCCCAAGTGCTGGGATTACAGGAGTGCACCACCATGCCTGGCAAGGCATTTTTTTTTAAAAAAACAGGGTCTTACTAGGTAGTTCAAGAAGGCTTTAAATTCACTACATAGCCCTGGCTGGCCTTGAACTTGCAGTGATCCTCTTACCTCAGCCTCCTGATGCTGAGATCATAGGCATGTGCCACCAAGCCTACATAGAGAATGTTTTTGAATAATCCAGGATGATCCCAAAAAAGAAACAGAGAAGCCCCCAAAGACGTCATGTTATAACTTGGAACAGGGACCTTAAGTGTAGTAAACAAGACAGTAACGGGACTGCTCACACAACTTAATTAGAGGGAGCAAACTGTTTTATTTATCTAGTTCACCAGAGTGTTTGTTGTTTTGTTTTGTTTTTCCTGAGGAAAAAAAAACTTAGGTTGTCTATTATAAGTGTATGAAGCTGATGGTCCTTCTTTGTCTTCTGGTGTCTCAGTCGGCTTGGGCTTTTACCCTAGAGAGATGAATCCAACTATTTCCTGTACAATAATGGCAAAAGAAGTGATTAATAGGGTTGCAAGATCTTGTATTAGGCAATAATTTTCTGATGGCTTGGCTATTGCACATGGTACCAGTAATCCTGTGGCCAAAAATTTATCAATAATGAGCTTTAATCCCAATCTTTTAATCCCAAGCTTTTTTCTTAAGGAAATATTGTCTTTTGTGAGGATATAGATTAGGGTCCTTTAGCTGAATGACTATTGGATTGTGGCCTTGAAGCAGGTGAGTAGTGAGTCATAGCATGCTTGAGGATCTACTCCTGGCAGAGACATCAGGTTCATAGGATCCGGCTGGCTGGGTCCCTAGCAACTAGGACACAGGTTGCCAGAGGTTACAGTATCAGAATAGCCCTAAGTAGGAAGAGTACATCTCTTCCAATTATTGGTATGGGGCACTGGACTATTACCATAAAGGCAGCTTGGAAAAGGAAATCTCAACAGCAGTTTAGAGTAGGGGTAAAGAAAGCTGTTGGTTAACTCTCTCGAGGTGTTCGACTTTAGAGTGGATTGAAAGCTCACTGCAGTAAGAAACTAGAACTGAACAAGTTGAGCTGGTACCACAGAGGAATATAATTTGTTTGCCTGCTGCATCCAAATTTACCCGAGGTAACAGTGAATGAATTATGATATTCTTGTGTAGGAGCCTTGCAGGCTGCCCTGGCACCATCACCACTCACTGGCTAGGCTTCTTCCCTGGCCACCATGGTGAGGGATGACCTCATCCTTCCAGTGCCAAGAGTCCTTTTCCATGTTCTGACAGGCGCAACAGGGGCCAGATGGTTTCCTGGCCATTCTTTTGCCTGGCGCCCTCTTCGCTTGCACTTGAAGCACTCTGGCTTGCTCCCATCATTCTTTGGATTACCTTGAATTCCCCTACAGCTGTGGGCTTTGTCATGAACTTTATCAAGTAGGGCAAGCATGACTTTCTCCTGTCTTCTTTCCTTATGCTGTTCTCATTTGTCTTTTACTTCATCACAGTTATTGAACATCTAATAAACGTCATCGACCAATTGGTTTATTTCAGTTTGTGGGTCCAATTGGAGTTTTTGGAGCTTTTTTCCTAATATCTGGAGCTGACCAACTAATAAAGTACTGCCTTAGGATAATCTGACATGGGTTGGGGATGTAGCTCAGTGGCACAGCACCTGCCTGACAAGCAGGAGGCTCTGGCTTTTTTTTTTTTCTTTTTCTTTGTGGCACCAGGGATTGAACTCACAACCTCACGTTTGCCAGGCAGGCATTTAGGCCACTGAGCTAAATCCCCAGCCCTTGTCTTTTTGAGACAGGGTCTCACTATGCTATTCAGACTGGCCTTGAGCTCACTTTGTAGCCCAGGCTGGTCTCAAACTCACAACGATCCTCCTGCCTCAGTGTCCCGAGTGCTGAGATTACAGGTAGGCGCCACCAGGTCCGGCTGAGGCTTTGACTTTGATTTCCAGTACCAAAAAAAAAAAAAGGAAAAAAACAAAAAAGGATAATCTGACCGTCTCTAGACTCAAGAGTCTAAAGTAGTGTATTTACAAAGGGCTTCTTCAAGCCAAAGCTGAAAAGCAAATGGGCTCTCACTGGGGCTCTAATAGACCTGAGCTTATCATAGCTCACAGGACTGGGCATCTCTTGTTGCATACCAGCTAAAATGGTCTTTATGTATAACTTTTGTTTGGCTTCTCCACCTCCTGTGTTGTATTCCCACTCAGGTTTCTCTTGGGACCCAACTAATGCAATAGTCAGTTGGTTATCAGAGGGTAAAGCTGCAAAAGCCTGCTTTGTACCCTTATAATCCTTTTCTTTTCTACTGCTGTGCAAATAAAGATGAGGATGAGTTGGACGTCTCACCAGGTCAGATCAATAGTCATTGCTAGGGTTTGGAAACTGTCAGCAAACTTGTCAAGATCCTCAACAAATCTACCCAGGTTGGTTTTTTGGTTTTTTTGTTTGTTTGGTTTTTTTGTGCACCGGGAATCGAACTCATGACCTTGTGCTTGCCAGGCAGGCACTTACACCACTGAGCTAAATCCCTAGCCTTCTACCCAGTTTTTCCTTACATGGCTTGAATAGCTATAACTGAAAAAGGAGCTACCACCTGGACTGTGCCATTGGTGCTTGTCACTTCTCAAAGGGGTAGAGCAGTGGCAGGCTTAGATGTTGAGTTTCCTGAATCTGGAGTCCTACAATAAGTAGACCCAGACCTCATATGGGGCAGACTCAGGAGATGGCCTTTATCTGCTGAGAGTGCTGACTGGGTAGGTTGCTGAGGAGGAAGCTTGTGGGGAAGAGGAACTGACAGGAGGGAATCCTCTGCAGCATCAGCTCCTGAGGGTTAATAATTTCTTGGGTAAGGCTCAGCCCTCTGGTAGAAGGCCATAAAGGCTTGAATGCAAGGCTCCTCTGACCATTTTTCTTGTTCCTTACAGTAAAGATATAATTGAAACATGGCATTATACTTCAAGTTGCCAAGGAGTGGCTATGTTTCCTTTTCCCCAAATGGATACATATTGATAGGTCCCCCACCTGAGACTTGCCCAGCCATCATGGTGACAGACCAAATGTTGAACCATAATGGTGTGTAGCTCCTTCTTCCCAGAAACCCCTGCGGTTTCTTCTTCCCAGCTGCCTTTGCCAAACCCCCTGCATGCCACAAATGCTCCTATCTCCTTCAGCCACGTCTTGCTGAACAGCCCACATCAGCAGCCCTGTGCCCTCCCCCATCAGAGTACATTTATGCTCGCCCCTCGCCTTTATCTTCAGAGAACAGCGCATTGGTTCTGTGCAGTGCATTGGTTCTCTCCGTGCCCATAAATAAACTTTTATCTCTTTCCTCCCTTTTCTTTGTGCCACTTATATCTTTTTCTAGCCGCCTCAAAATGAGTTAAAAAAAAGCTCAATCACATATGCCATTTTTTTTTATGACACAGGAATATAAGATGATTTCTTTAAAGGATCTTAAGTGTGGAGCTCATTCCAATGGCTAAGAAGATATCTGAGTGGGGACTCAAAAGGGTTCTAAGATTCTAGCAGGCCTGTCCCTAGGTCAGTCTCCAGCAGCAGGGATCAGACAAAGCATCTCCTGATATCCAGAGTCTTTTGGCCTCAGGGGTATCACAACCTGGTAAGGGTGAATTCCTTGGGAGCTAGCAGGCCTGTCCCTGAGTCAGGCCCCATTAGTGGGGACCTGACAGGCATCTCTTGATAGCCCGTCCTGCTCTCACAGCAGGTGTCCTCCAGCACAGCTGAACTCTTTGGGGCTGGCTGTCTCTGGCCTTAAGTGGGCACCAGTGCTACTTCCTTTGGGTTCATCGGACTTCCCCCTATAAACACAACTCATCTTTCAGTTGAAGATCCCAGAACTGGGAATCCGTACTGGCTGGATGACCCCGAGCCAACTAAAATGTGAATAAGACCCAACTCTAGAGAAAACAACTTGCTAGATCAAGCCACAAAGCAGATGTGCATTTGGGGTGACAAAAATCTCAATATAAAAGTCAGATACTATGTAAATCCACTCAACAAAAACAGGGTATATCCTTTAAGACAGCAGCATAAACTTAAAGCCACAGTTATCACAATGAGTAAAAAGGAGAACAAACCAGTATTAGCAAATTACCCCAGGAAGTGACTGCTTTAAGTGGGGTTTCAGGACCCAGAGGAGAAGAGTCAGTTAGTCTGCTATCTGCTGGGTCAGGCCGCAGGCTGGCACGTGCAGAAGCGGTGGCAGGAGGTTAAAGGGAGAAATTTTTCTCTTCCTGTGCAGGAAGGCATGGAACCTCTTAACTCTGGGGGTTTTGTGTGTTTGTTTGTTTGTTGAGTTATCCAGAACCAACAACTAAACAAATGGAACACTCCGATAGCCAAAACCCTGAAGAGGAGAGGGAATCAGAAAAGGAGGACATTCACTAAAACCTGTGGACAAGAAGCACTTGTTGTGAGCTCTTGACCCACAGAGAAGCACAACACTCTTGGCGATAAACAAAGGACTACCTGAGTCCAGGGCAAGTTACCAGACACTCCACAGAGAAAAGCAACAGCTGAGGCGGGCCAGGTCATGGTCTCCTGGTCACCAGTTGTGGGTGGGACTGCGCCAAAGCACTTGCCTGGAGTGGGCAGCCTTCTCTTCTGCTTCTGGGCTCCTGCCCATCCCTGCTGAGGCCTGCATCACAGCCTCCAAAACAGACTTCCCACATTGTGTGAGTCAATAACGATACCAGCCAACTGATGACCAGGGGTCCTCCTGCCCCCATAAGTACAGAAGACTTTTGCCCTACAATTTAGCCTTTTCCATGCAGAGACTGGTCTGCCTCTCCTCCCCGGAGTTCATGCTTTGCCCAGAAAGCAAAGAGACAGGGTCTCACGGGGGAGTGGGGAGTTACCTTCCTTGCTGGCTAGGTTGTTGGTTGCTCACTTCTACTGAGGTCTCCAAAAGTCTCTGGGCTGCTGATGCTTTAGATGTCTGGTGAGATCTCAGGGTTGCTGTGAAATAAAGTTCTTTGCTTTGTTGTCCAGTGAGATCTCCTGAGGTTTGGTAAAGTCCTCCTGGCTCAGCTGGCCAGATGTTAAGGTAGAATGGGTCAGTAGTAGTCAAGGCTCTTGTGGATGATGAGGAAAGAAGCGCCAAGCATACACCCAGTGGTAAATAGTAAGGAGTCATGCTCATTGTTGATCACAAGAAAGATAGCCCCAGCAACAGGGAAAAAGGGAAAAGAGGCATTCAGAATTTAAGGGCAGACACTCCTGGCTTTAGGTGCCTCCCCACTGCATCTCCCTTGGGGCCCGTGCTCTGCTGTCTAGGGCGTGGCAACCTCATAGGCATTTGTCACTTCATTTTGTACCTCTTTTAGGATGATGGAAGCAGGAATAACCATGGAGTTTCGTTTCGGGTTAGATGGGGGAGGGGAGTGCCTCACTCAACTCCTTTGTTTTATTACAGACAGCTGAGTTAGGTAGAAATATAGGCAGTCAGACAGGGTAGAGCCTTGAGGGAGTCAGTGCAGAGGATGAGAACACATTACAACTGCAGCTGGAGGCACATGCGTTGAAGGCTGGGCCTCACTATAGGTGGAATGACGAGCCCTGTGTGCCTCCCTAGGTATAAGCCTTAAACTGACGATTACACTATAATTTGTATCACCCAGTCCAATAAAGTCTAGACAGACATCAGGGCCTTCTGGTCTATCCCTTAGTGAAAAGATCATGGTTCTTTCCATCTACACTTGCCATGTAACCTGCTCCCCCACTGGATCAATTGGATCAGTATTACCTAGATGGCTGTACTTGTAATCTTATTGGTTGATCATAGTTTTGACCTATGTTGTATCCACCTCATGATTTTGTGTCCATCTTGTGATTTTACTCTATAAAACTTCCTCTGTGAAGTGGGGTCCATATCAACCCACTTTCCTATCGTTGTTCCTTTTATTTCTTTCTGTTGTCTAATTGCTAACAGACAAAAATCTTATGGGAATTGAAAATACATAACAACTTAAGGTTTTTTTTTTTTTTGGTACTGGGGATCAAACTTGCGACCACATGCTCGCCACGCAGGCACTTATGCTGCTGAGCTAAATCCCCAGCCAGACAACTTGCTTTGTAATTGCAATCTCTGCACAGGAGAGAAAAAAAATGAGGACCTCATTAGTCAGAATTTCCAGGTGTTTTGTATGAGTTTGGTCTGGAGGCTGAATACAGGCCCTTGGGCCAGGGATTTAGCTCAGCGGCACAAGTGCCTGCCTGGCAAGTGTGAGGTTGTGATTTCCACCCTTGGTACCAAAAAACAAAACAAAACAAAAAACCCAAATGAATACAGGGCTTTCACACTACATTACATCCCCAGCCCACCCCACCCTTTTTTTGAGATAAGGTTTTGGTATATAGTTTAGGCTGATCTTGAACTAACTGTGTAGCCCAAACTAGCCTCAACTTTTCAGAGATCCTCCAGCTTCAGCCTCCCAAGTGCTGGAATTACAGGTGTGCATCAAACATTTTCACATTTATGAGAAGGGGATATGGGAAAGGAGGAAAAGAGGTGAAAAGAGAGAGAAGGGAGGATAAGGAGGTAAAAATGATCAAGATGTGGTATCTATAAGTATCAAACCCCCAAGCTGAATGTAAACACCGTTTTTGGTTTTTTTGAGACAGGGTCTCTCTAATTAGTTCTCACTGGCCTTGGACTCATGGCACTCCTCTTGCCTCAGCCTCCTGAGTGCTGGGATTATAGATGTGCACTATCACACACAGCTAAACACTATATATATATGTGCTGTGGAAGCAAGGATTAGTAAGTATATATTGCAAATATGTACTGATAAAAAGTTTTTTTTCACATTTAATAAATAAATATTAGGCTGGATATGTAGCTTAGTGGTACAGCACTTGTCCAGCATGCAAGAAGTCGTAGTTTGGGTCCCCACCACCAAAAAAACAAATTGTAGGGAGCTGGGCGTGGTGGCTCCTGTAATCCCAGCACTTGGGAGGCTGAGACAGGATCGCTGTGAGTTCAAGACCAGCCTGGGCTACAAAGTGAGCTCAAGGCCAGCCTCAATGGTATAGTGAGACCCTGTCTCAAAAAGACAAGAGCCTGGGGTCTAGTTCAGTGGCCTAAGCACCTGCCTGGCAAGTGTGAGGTCATGAGTTCAATCCCCAGTGCCCCCCCCAAAATGGTAAGTTGGGTTTCATGTTTTTCTTAAATATACCAACCACTCCACCCCACCAAGATAACCAAAGGTAACTTGAATAGTTTGTTTTCAAGATAACTTTAGGACTGAAATATACCACAAATATTTGGATTTACAGTAAGTCTTTCCTTAGTGAGTGGAGATGAGACAATCCAGCAACTTCACAAGAATTTACATCTATGGTTTTAGGAGTCAACACCACAACCGGGCTATCTCCCTGGCCCCAGGGCGGTGTGTTTTCAAAGATCAGGAAGAATTTGAAAGGATTTTAATGTAAGTACTTCCAGGCCAGAGCTATAACCCCTGGAGGGTAGCACTGGCCTGTGTTTCTCTGCACCCCGGGTCACTGAAAATGACACACATTAGGTGGTAACTTAATTCCAAGATTAATGAATGAAAGAGCAGCGGTGCAGTCAGAGGGCAGTAGCTAAAGACCATACCAGGTAGACATTTAGGGAAAAAAGACGCCAAAGGCTAGCATGGGTCTTGTATTGCATTTCTGCGTGGATGCTATTGTTGTGGTTGAGTGGAGCTGGCCTCTGCTTTTCTGACACAACAGCGAGGAAAGGTGACGGTCAGGAGTCTGAAGTCCATGTTTACAGCTAACCTCGACCCCTCTGACTGCATTCCTAGCAGTCTCCCCGGCTCTCAACTCCGGATGCTCCAGGCCAAGGACACCGAGAGCACCAAGTAGGTCCTTTTTGGTCATGTTCTCAGAGTCGTCCCCAATTACGTCCTGATAAAGGGTCTGCTGCTCTGGATCCAGCCGACTCCAGCCACAAAGAGTCAGGTACCGCCAAGGGCTCCCCGACAGCCCTGATGGCAGAGGCAGGACGGGTTCGGAGCTGACGTGTAGGAGCGCGCGGATGCGAGCTCAGTCCGCGTCGCGGAACAGCGGGAGTGAGGGGAGGCCGTACCACCCGCCCCAAAGACCTCTTGCTCGCTCCCCAATGCCCGTGTGGGGCGTCACGCGAAGGTCAGGCACTTTCCGCGGAGGAGCCAACAGCTAGGTGCAACGCAAGCCCGCCGGGATCTGGGGCGGGGCTTCTTGGGGGCGGGGCTTCTTGGGGCGGGGCTCGTCCTGGCGCGCGGCGCTCGGGGCGGCGGAAGTCTGGGGTCTTCCCTGTGGTCGGTGCGAGAGGCGCTGCGGCCCGGAGACCTAGCAGTGCCCGCGGGGAGCGTGGGGGCCGGGGACGCCAACGCCAGTAAAAGTCCAGCCCCGGCGCTGTGTGTGCGGGAAAACGCGGACCCGGCACCGGAGCTTGAGCGGGACTGGGATAGGGGGCTCTCGGCCGAGGGAAGCGGTCCTGAGCCTCCGGCACCAGGCGGGTGGCCCGGGTTCCCCGGGACAGGTGGGGCCGTCGGGCGTGCCCTGGGGTGCTGGACGCGCGGGGAGACACCGCCGATTCCCTGAGGGAAGCGACCTCCGGGTGTGGCCGAAGGCCGGAACCCAAGCGCCGCAGCGCAAAGGGAAGGGGTTGGCTTTAAACTGGCGACGCAGCCTTTGGCGAGGTCGCTTCTCTCCCTGCGAGCTCCCGCTGTCCCATCGTGGGGCTGAGGCTGGTCACGTGGAGAGCAGGACGGGACGGCTCAGCCTGTAATCCCGGCACTCTGGGAGGCTGAGGCAAGGAGATGGAAAGTTCAAACCCAGCCTGGACAATCTAGCGACCTAGCGAGACCGCATCTCAAAATAAAAAGGGCGGGGATGTAGCTCAGTGTGAAGGCCTTGGGTTCATCCTCAGTCCGGGAAGGGAAGAGGAGCCGCAGGCAGGATTCTGGGGAACTTTAGGTGGCGGTGTAATCCCAGCCCACACCCACTTCCTGTCCCACTTTCTTGGCACCTTCACTGCCTGCCCTGTGCCCTGGACCAAAAGCCTCGAGGGCAGAGCCCCGTACTTCTGTTTAGCTCGAGGGCCAGGCACACCGAACACCCTTGCCAAAAACTTGTCACACGAATGAAAAGACTAGCACGGGAGCTGGCACACGGCAGACATTTTATTTAGTTTTGTTTTTGTAGTGACCCACTATGTGGTGCACCGTGGCCTCAAATTCACTATCTTCCTACCTTAGCCTCCCCAGTGCTGGGATTTCAGGCGTGTGCCCCTAAGCCCGGCGATTTGTGCATTTATTTTTGAGTCAGGGGTCTCACTATTAGTCCAAGCGGGCCCCGGACAGCTCTAGTCCTGAAAGAAAGGATACAGTCTTTCAGTCCTCCACGGGACACGGGCCCATCCTGATCGGGGGAGAGAACAGTGACTAGGAGAGGTAGTTAGAGTTTCGCGTTAGGCACGGCAAGGCCAGAATCAGGATTCATCTTTTTTTGTCTTTATTTCTCTGGCCCCGCCCTCTTCCCACCCCATCCCCAACTGGGAAGCAAGGGTTAACTTTTAGGAAGCTCCTTCATCACCTGAATGGGACTGGAGCAGGGAACTTCCTGTCCCATTTTCTTGGGAGTCCTTCCCTAGGCTGGTGGAAACTGGCTCTGGTCCTGGAGCCCCCAGAGAACCCCCTACCATTTCTGCCTCTGTAGTGGGAAGCCGGAGTGGTGAGTTGGAGGCCTGTGGTATAGGCTCACAGCAGCATGGGGACGAGGGGCACTCCAGGCCTCGGTGGGGGTGGGGGCTGGAATAGTCTCGGAGGAATGGGGGGGGGGTGTTTGGGCTG
>RJWT010022953.1:0-16990 GCA_004365215.1 Cuniculus paca | reverse complement strand
GAAGCATTGTATGGCTTCATGGGCCAAGACTGGATCCTGATGTAAATGATTATGCCTATCATTCTTATATTAGACAGGTACTGGAACACTGAGACAAATAATTGCTACCAGAAACTTGAGAATATTGTGAGAAATACTATTCCAGAGTCCAGAGAAAAGAGTCTTAAGTCATGATTAGGGCTTATCATAGATAAAGTATCAGGATGAATGGGTGGTAGAGATGTGTCTCATTGACAGGACTGTTTCTAAAGAGTTCTGATAGACTCAAATTATAAAGACTAACATATCTTTGTAACTATATCCTGGTGCCCTAAAACAACACTACTTTCATAAAGACCCCCAAACCAGCCTGCAAATCATTGGTGGTTGGGAATATGGAAGAAACCAAGAAAATGTCACATCTTTAGGGGTCAGGAAGAGGAGAAAGGCGAAGATATTCGTACATTGAATGTAACTTTAGATCACATAAGACACTAGCGAGGGTTTATGGGGAGTGAGTGACTGTAGTTGAGGACACCAAGTGAGATTCAAGAGAATGCAGAGTTGATCTTTGCCTTAAATGATGGGTTGGATTTATCCTGGCCATGTGAATGAGAAGGAAATTTGGGACTGTATATTGTGCATCAGTTGGAATAAAAAAATTCTAAAATTTTGTGCTTGAATCCCTTCTGAAGGATGACTACCAGTTTGTTTAGGCAAGAGATTATGAGGGACTGGTGGGTGTGTGGGGGTGTGTGGGGGGGGAATGTTAAGGCAGGGATTAGAAATAAGTCAACAGAAATAAGTCAAAAATTGAACAAGAGGGTATAAGCTTAATAAATATCATTGTTAACTGATTTTTTAAGCCTGAATTTCTCAAGGGTTTGTGGTTCCACAATGTGAAATGCAATGAGAGAGAGGGAGAGAGAGAGAGAGAGAGAGAGAGAGAGAGACAGAGACAGAGACAGAGACAGACAGAGACAGACAGACAGAGAGACAGACAGAGAGAGTCTGGAGTCTGTTAGGAGCTTGTTTTGAGGGCTGGGATGGGGTAATTTCGTCCCAGGGTATGTGGAGTGTGAGTTACCAGACAGGTGTGCTAAATAGGGAGGGACTCAAGGAGCAGGCTGGACTCCGTAGGGAGCTTGGAGTCGCAGCAGGGAGGAGAGATAGTGAGGCCACAGAGTAGATACCCACAGGAGGACAGGAGCGCCAGCAGTCTCCCACAGGTGGTATTGGCCTGCGAGCCTAGGGCTGCTGCAGAAAGACTCACTGAGGCTTACACTGGTGGATGAGTTCAAGGAAACACATTTTCTAGATAATAATCACCTGCCCATTGTACTATTTCCTAAAAGGAATTTACTGAGGATTTATCTGAGGTAGAAGTTCTCTTTGCCATGTTCATTTCACCAAACCTCTTTGTTCCCATTACAGAAGAAAAGTTTTCCTATCTCACTCTGTGGCATTGGCCTGGGGCTTCAGCATCAACAAGTGGAGAAATGATTCAGTGTCTTTTAAGGAGCAAAGGCGTAGCTCAATGACAGCCAAGCCTGTATGAGGCCCTGGGCTCAATACCTTCAAACACCACCACCACCACCACACACCCTTTATTCAAGGCACTGCAAAATTTTACTTCTCATTAAAAAACATAGTTCCAGGAGAGTTTTAATGTTTACAATATGATTTTACTTTACTTATTTCTACTTTTCATATTTGGTGTTCATCTCCTTATGTATTAATATATATGGATTTTAAATATCAGTGCCATATAATAACGATCTTAGTAAATTCTTAATTCAAAAAATGTATAACCTCATATTCATAAGACATTGAAAATAATTTCTCTGCTTTGTAGAAAATGGTGATGAGGTGATAAAGGACCCTCAGGCATAAACATATATATCCTTTATGTTTATTCAAAGATAGCTTGCTATCAGGACAGGGGCAGAGCAAAGTAAATTCAAGAAAGGAAGAAAATAGAGTTTTCCCCAGGGCCTGCAAGCAAAAATATTTGAAAGATTTAAGCAACACTGATGCAAGTGTTTGGTGTGTTTTTGACAGTATGAGCAGTGGCCCTGTGACAAATACTTGACAAAACTTCAAGTACTTGGAACCTTAGACCCAGTTGAAATCTCAGGGTCTAACTTAGAGACTTAATTTAGAAACCTGTTATGGTAGCCTTTTGGGGCCTTATCTTCAGAAGAATTCAGAGGCTTAATGGTCTTGCTCTCTGAAAAAAGTTGTCATTCTTCTATATTTTCATCTGTCCCATGATCTTTTTCCTTCGCATGAACACACTTACAACATGCAATTTTATGCTAAGCACTCACGACAAGTATTGAGGTTATGACAGGTAAAGAAAATTACCACGTCCCTGATTTCTTTCAGCCAGTAGTCTGTAAGGAAGCATAGGCCATGAAATATACACTACTGTAAAGGACATGGGCTATGACAAAGGAAGTGTAGGACATTGTGATGAGAATTTATGAGAAATACTTCATCTAGTGAAGTAGGGATGAAGATTGTCGGGATGTTTTTAAGAATAAGTGATGTCTAAGTTTATGCATTCATCTGTCATTTCGCCCTGTCCTTCTAGGCACTATACTAGCGAGGATCAAAACAGGGTCCATAGATTTACAGTCTACCTAGAAGATGGAGATGCAGTAAATAGATAATGGAGGAAATAAATGGGGTAAGTTTCAGACATTGATGAATGTTATGGAGAAAACCAAGGTGCTTATTTCACTCATTATATTAAAATCTAATTGATTCTCTGTATCATCTTGGCACTGGTTTAAAGGCTAGGCATCTAGAGAATGAGACAAATAAAGTTTTGTTCTCATGGAGTTTATATTTATTTTTGTTCGAAGAAAAAAGTAATGCACAAATATTTAGTATGAGGCTAGGTGGTAGTGAAGGTTAGGAGATTAAAGAGCAAGAGAAAGAGTGGGGAGGTCTCTGTCTTTGTTTGACAGTGAGGTGGAGAGGAAATGTCTCAAGGCAGTGACCGCTTGCCCGGTAGACAGCCAGTAGGGAGTGGCAGAGCTCAGATCATGAAGTGCTGCAGCTTATGGTGAGGAGGATCTTGTTCTAAATGTGACTAGAAACCACTGTAGGATTTTGAGCAGGCGAGTGCCAGTGGTCTGATTTATGCTTTGAAAAGACCATGGGGCTTTTGTCCTTTCATTAGTGTATGTGATTTGGGCAGGAGAATTTAGCTTGGGTCATCTGAGGCGGTCTCTCTGAGTAAGTACACTTGAGCAGAGATCTGCAGGATGAGAAGCTCTTACCCAGGGACCCAGGGGAAGTCACAAAGGTTTTAACAAGAGTTGCAGTCAGGAGGTGAGGCAAGCACGTCCTGCTGAGAGGAAGCAAGAACACAAAAGTGAGACTACATAAAATGAACTCGAAAATGTAGAGTTGTGAGGAAGGATATGGATTTTATCTTAAAGACAATTGGATGCTTTCAAAGCCTTTTAGGTAAGGAAGTATCTGAGCAGTTCTGTGTGCTGAATGGTCACCTCAGGCTGGAGAGGCACAGACCACATTGGAGGTCACAGCAGAACAGGCAGGGGATGGTGCTCTGGAGGGCAGTGAGACTTCAACAGTTCTTGGAGCCAGCCTACCTTGGTTTGGGGCAGCTATGACTGTTGATCAATTGTTCTTGTACCGAGTCAGTCTCATGTCGAATCTTTACCAACTTAGCTTAGTTTTTCTTTTGTTATGTTGAAGAAATTTAATTCTCTTTCTGCATGACAATCCTTTGTATATTTGGAGACAGTTATTAATGTCTCTTTTTTTTGTATTTCTGTCACATGGGTATCTTCTCTTCTGGGTAAATACCTCAAATTTCTTACCTGATGTGAGCTGAGGGTTTCCCACATGGCATAGGTATGCTCCCTCTCAGTATTCTGTTCATTGTGATCTTGTGCAGTTCTCTTTGGTTAGTGATCTTCTTGCAGCGTACAAATTCTAGGTCTTACTTAAGTAGATATACATGTTTATGATATTGTTTTTCCTAGTTAAAATGCATTTTCCCCTAGTAGGGGGTCTGAAGAGACTCAATTCTTATTGCCACAAGAGTCCATGCCATAGGAAAGCATAAGTAAGCAACAGACTTTGAGAAAGAAGAGCCTTGTGTAGGCATTTAAGTTACATGTTGATCAGGTCTCTGTTTTCTTCCTCAGACCTGGGGTATGAATATATTCATTAAATAAATATTTATGGAATATGTCTGTTCTATGTTAGGAAATGTGCTTGGCACTGGTTATTTGTAATAACAAGGTCCCCCCTGTTCATAGCATTTACATTCTAGTGAAGGAGACAGGCTATGAACAGACAAATGTTATTCATATATCAGAGGATAATACATACAGTAGGGAAAAAAGAAAAAGCAAGATAGAGTGGAAAGGAAGGTCAGGGAAGGATGCTATAGAAGAATACATTTATCTAGAGATGCGAGGGAGCAAGCTACATGAATCCAGGGGCCGGTTTCTGGAAGGAAATAACATATGCAGGGGACCTGAGTTTGGGGCATGTTTGGTATGTTTAAAGTGGTTTAGGTAGAGCAGAGCAAAGTAAGCCAAGGGAAGAATAGAAGGAGATGAATCAAAGAGGCTGTGAGAGGCGAAGCAGGTGGGAGGCTTGGTTCTTTAAGGTGAATTCCTCCAGGAGGGCTGATTAAATCATGTTGGGTTCTGCTCCTGAATTTATGATACCGGGGTTTTGGGAAGGGGCCTAAGAATTTGCATGTCAAACTGAACTCTCAGGTGATGGTGAAGCTGCAGTTGGAAGGCCCTGGAGGTGATGCCAATGACTGGGCTTTTATTCACTGGTACGAGAGCCAGTGGATGGGAGCAAGTGGAGGAGGGATTTAACATTTTAAAAGCATGACTGTGGCTATGGTGTAATAAACAGATGTCAGGGACCCAGCTGGAA
Organism: Cuniculus paca; assembly: GCA_004365215.1. Taxonomy (NCBI): domain Eukaryota; kingdom Metazoa; phylum Chordata; class Mammalia; order Rodentia; family Cuniculidae; genus Cuniculus; species Cuniculus paca. The sequence goes on along the minus strand of RJWT010022953.1, from coordinate 12,073 downwards.
GCTAAATGTCACCATCTGAGGCTACTGCAGTAATCAGATGAGAAAAGATGGTGGCTTTGTCCAATTTGTCATCAAATGTAGAAATGGAGTAAATGTGGTTGAATTCCGAATATATTTTGAAGCCAAAGCTACTTCCTTTAAACTAGAGTCCCCTTTTGTATCTCTAGGCAAATGTAAGTGAGAAATGGCGAGAAGAATCTCTTTTCTGTACTGCCTCCGATGATTTTTTTTCACATTCCAAGCCCAAGTCAAAGCCTCTATTCAGTGCATATTCTACATACACTAATAGGCATAAATACAGAATAATTGCACTGTAGTGATTAGTTGCAAGTATGCTCTTTTATCCATTTATTTTTAAGAATGTAAATTGCCTTTTATTACAAAATACTCCTAAATACTGTAGTCTCTGCTAATACCTGACCATAGTGAAGGATTCCTAGCTGATTTAATTTTGTTACTATGGTCCTCTGCACACTTTTGATTTTGAAGCTGATTGAATTTGAGTTGCTTTAATTGTAAAAACTTTTTTTTTTTTTTTAGGGGAGGAGTGTTGGATATTGAACCCAGGGCTTGGCACAGAATAGGCAAGTGCTCTGCCACTGCACTGTATCCCAGCCCTGTGACTCTTAGTTTGAAGTAACACACATACGGAAAAGTTCACAAATCATGAATGAGCAGGGTAGGAAAGTGGTATGCAACTAACAGGAGCCCGAATCCAGAATGCCAAGGATTACCAGCCCCTGAGGCTGCTGTCACGGCCTCTTCTGTCCCTGTGGTTCCACAGACAACCACTATCATGACGTCAGACCCCACAGGTTAGTTTCATTTCTTTTCAGAAATGGAATCCTGCAGTCTGCTCTGCTTCCCATCTTATCTGTGATATGGGTTCGTATCAAGGGTCAGCAAACCACAGTCATAGGTCCCATCCAGCCTGCTGCCTGTTTTCCTATTGTCTCTGAGCTCAGAATAGATTTTACACTTGAAAATGGTTAGGAAGAAAAAAACCCAGAAAAACAATATTTCATGACATGTGACAATGCTATGAAATTCAGATTTGAGTCCGTAAGTAAAGCTTTATTAGAATGCAGTTGTAATCTGTTCCCTTCCACACTGGCCTTGGCTGCTTTGCTGCCAGAAGAATTGAAAAGTTTAGACAAAGACTAGCTCGCAAAGCCTAAAATACATCCTCTGCGAGTACATTCTCTTAAAATACCAGGCATATGTGCTAGATTTTTATTTTATATCACCTTTTTATATTGATCTATTGTATGCTGTTTATGAGACTTACTATCAATTTCAAATCTCATTAAATCACTCATACTATAATAGAAGACAGTGACAAAAGACTGGTTGTATTCCTTATCTTTTATAGGATTTCTAGGAAATGTCATTATGATTATGGCTTTTTGCTAAATGGGACTTGTAAAAACCGCTTAACATTTATAGAGGAGAATACGGCCCCCTCCCATTCCACTGCCAAGAGTTCCATGCTCGGGAGTCTCCCAGGTACTTGTTCCACAGTGCATGGTGATCGGGGACTCTGTGTCCTATCTGCAAGTCTCAGTGAGGACGTGTCAGCTGCCTTGGGCCATGTTCGTCTACACTTTGGATCACAACAGTGGTCATCGCTAAATGGTAACTGGGCCAGGAGGGGTCATTCCTCTTCAGAGTGCCACCAACCGAAATGCTTAGTGTGTTTTCGAAGGATGGGGTGTCAGAACCAAACAGACATTGTAAATTGCCTGGCCTGTGCTCTCATCCTACAGAGGTGGGAAAGGAGGCTGGAATAGCCAGGAAGAAAATATTAACTTTTTCTAGTCTGTTTATTCTCCCCATTATGAAAGACAGGAGGTGTGCATTAAAAAAGCTATTATCTGGGGTTGAAGAGTAGACACTGTAATAAGAAATCTTGCCAGAATGTCATAGCCATCGTTCGGGGTCAAAGCCATGGTGTGAAAATGTGGTGCGAAATTATCCTCTGAGCAACAGCAGGCAGAAGGCACCAAGGAGGTGGTTCCTGTCTGTGCCCGAACATCAGGCCCCTGAGGAGGGGAGCGAGGAGAGCGCAAGCAGCCCCTTGTTTTTTTTCTTGGAGGTCACGTTTCTCTTTCAGCTACGCAGGATTATTTTTAAAGGGCCATTCTATTAATAGTTTTTAGAACTCCGAGGATTCAAAGCAAGATTAGTAACATCTTCATGCAAAGGGAAAAAGAATAACAACGAATTTTTCCAGTGGGATCGTCCCCTCAGACTCACACTGGGCCTTCAAGCAGTTCGTGCGTGCCCTCCTTTCAGCCACCAGCCACTGATTTCATTTTCTCAGATATTTCTAAGCTGTGAAAGATGATTGCCTAAAAGGTAATCCAGAGAGTGTTTCCAGAACAAGGCGAAAATTGATTCTGGGAGGGAAAACAACAGGTGTCTTCTGCAATGGGGGGTGGGGAGGGCAGCTTTCTCTGAGGGCTCCTTTAAGATGGAAAAGTTATCTATATGCAAAATTTGCTTTCCAAACCAAGACATTAGAGAGAAAGGTTGAAATGTCTTAAAAACTCATATCTCTTGGTTAAGGTTAGCCATGGTTACAATAAGTGTCTGCCAAAGACCCGTTTTCTAAAAGACTTCGTCACCATCCTGTAGTGCTACTGGAGAGTAGAGCCACCTTTGAGACACGGGGAGGAGAGGGAGGAGGCGAGGTTGCTGGGGACTTGCCCATGAAAGGGATGTTGGGACCTTGGCCTTTTCTCTCTTCGCTTCCCGCTGTCTTGAGGTGAGCAGCTTTCTCTGCCACTCATTTCAGCCATGATGCACGACCTTGTCTTAGACCCCACAGCCCTGGGGAAACCCGTCATGTAATGAAGCCTTCAGAACCTTGAGTGAACACAACCTTTCCTCATTTTGAGTTGATTCATTTCAGGTGTTTGTTATGGCAACAGAAAGCTGCCTAATAAGAGGCTGGTATCTCTTTCTAGAATAATCCTTTCCACGATTCCATCAGCTTCCTGTCCTGACAGTGTAACCCTCCTGTTGTGCCCTCCGTAGGGTTTGTACAGGCTGATTTCACTTCCAGGTGAAGAGAAAGGCTCTGAGCAGGACACAGAGAAGGGGATGTCGTCACCATTTATTTGGCCCTGAACCTTGTGGACAGTTTTGCATGCTCCCATGTGAGTTATTCAGTGAGAAATGTTGCCTGTGAGGCAGTGTATCATTATGCTATATTTGGGAGAATATTTAAAGAGAAGTGAAATTCTCCATCCTCCAGAAATATCAGGCTTAGAGGAGGGGGGCAGGTATATGAATTCGGAGTTCTGAACAATGAGCATCTAACTACAACAGAAAGAAGAGATTCCTTCAGGCTTCTGCTGACTGCATTTCCCTCATCATATTGGAGTATTCGTGACTCCCTGCATATATGTGCACAGCCTACTTTCTGTCCCACTAAACCCACTTACTGCCGCACTGTGTCTAGTTATTGATCATGACTTTTCTTAATGACACTGAAAATTCTTCCTTGAAGTCTGTCCCTTTTCATTCTAAACACTATTCCTTCTGTGTGCTGACAGAAATTTACTACACCTCTATTTACAGCCTTTATGACATTCTGCCTCATGTAATGCTTAGGCGTTTCCATGCATGTCTGCGCCACTAGATTACAGGCTTATCGAACCCAGGTGCATGATCTTGTATCTGTTTACCGTTTGATGCCTGGCACAGCAACTACTTACACTGATTCATTCAGTATGTATTTGTTGAATGAATGAATGTGATAGGTCAATTTTTCCTTCTGATTTCTCAGGAGGGAAGCCTGAGTGAAGCACAGAGACTTTATGTTATTCAAGTTTATGTATCTAGAATTAGAGAAGAGGCCCAAATGAAACCAGTCTTGGTTTGATTAAGATATTTTCATATTTTCAGTGCATGTATCATTGCAGCATTAGTACACTGAAAATGCAAGAATTGGTTTTGTTTCTATGAGAGGTTTTTTAAAGGCTGAGAACAATTTGTTGACCTTTGCGACTCAGGGACACTTTTCCCCTCACCTTTAACTGTCTCCCTACCCTATCTTTCTCATCACCATCATCAAATAATAAATATGGTGCAGTAAATAAAAGCAGTCTCTGGTTTTAGGTTGTGACCCATAGTTGAATGAGCCATTCACACAAGAGTCCAAATTTCGTAGCTACTGTGCTCTTTGTGGGATTGTACTTATAAAATTTGTAAGTATATAAACAAGCAAGCGATTACTTGCAGTCACAAGCTTTTGAAGTACTTTGTTCTTTCCATTTTCTTGTCGTCCCCACTCTTTGTCCTTCTTCCTCCTCCTCCTCCTCCTCCTCTTACTTCTTTTTAGTCAATGTCTTCCTTTTCCTCTTTGTCTTCATTTCCTTTTCCTCTCCACTTGGCAAACTTCTCAGTATAAATTCATTTACTCTTTTCACTCAACTTACTAAGTCCCTAGTGACTAAAAATCTATTGAACTTTTATAGTTATGTAAGTTTTATAGTTTAAAAACTGAAGGGTAAGGGGCAAGTTGGCAACAAGAGAATTAAGACAGAAGAAATTCATCCTGGTAATATCAATGTGTCAAAATAAGTAATGCTGAGGGCTAAATTCTGAAAATTAAAACATTTCCAGGTTTATGTCCTATCGATTGTGATGGTTAATTTTACATGTCAATTTGACTAGGCTACAGCACCCAGTTATTTAATCAAATATCACTAATAAAGGTATATTGTAGATGTAGTTTATAACTACAAACAATAGACTTTGAATAAAGGAGTGTGTACCAGATAATGTGTGCAGGCCTTATTTAGTTGAAAGTTTTAAGAGTAAAAAATAGGGTATCTTCCAGAAGAAGGAATTCTGTCTTAAGACTGCAGCACCAACTCCTGCCCAAATTTCCAGTATACTGATTTTCCTATAAATTTTGGATTTTCCAGCTCCCATAATTTCTTGAGCTAATCCTTAAAACAAATATCTTTACATATGTGTATTATATTTGTGTAGTTTCTCTGGAGAACCCTGCCTGATACAATAGGAATACTTATCACAGTAACAGAGGATTAAAACAACACTTTCTAGAATGTTCAATAATGCTTTATTTGTGGTTGGTTAATAGGCATTAGTTAGCTCTGTCTGCCAATGGCTGCACAGGAGTACGTAGCACCTGTGCTGTTGAAGTAGATTGTGGCTGCCCAGTTACTGGCTCTCTGAATACCACAGTGGTTTATAAAATCCAAGCAAGGATGAGCTATTCAGAAGTGGAGTATATTCCTGTTAAGAGTTATATCTGTTCTAAATACTATTTTGATATACTAAGAGAATAAGTTTAGCCAAACAAACACATATTTTCAAAAAGGAATCCTCAATTTATGAAAAATTGTGTTTAGAGATTTCATGGTTAGCTGCAGTTTAAACATACTCTGTCATGATAGAAATGATGTTAGGTACTAGGTCGAAGCAACCAAAATTTTTTATATAAGGTGCCCAAAATATTACTGTGAGAAGAGTACTTTAGAAATAATGCTTTCCATATGATTGTGTATCTGGATGGGGAAAAATTCTACTTTTGGTGCTAGGAACAGAACATTTCCAGCTGCATTTCTGGCAGCAGGGTTTGGAAATTGCATACCTTGATTGTTCTGGAAGGCAAAGGAGGAAAAAAATGTTTCTAGTTCAAGTCACCAATAATGAAAACTTGAACATGGACTCCAGCATCTTGATTTTATATTTATTATTTGGAATTTATTCATATCATTAATATGCAGCTATTTATTAATAGACTGCCTATTTTATGCCAAGTGAGGCACTAAAGATTACAAAGATGAGAATCAAAATATCTTGTAGTTTGCTAGTCAGAGGTACCAACACCCCTTCCCACGAGCAAATAGGATTTGGCATGAGGACCTACAGACAGGTGCCATGGGGGCTACAGCCCAAAGATTTCTTAGACCAGCTCATTTGGGGCACAGATTTGCATCTAGGACAATGGTGGGGACCAGATTGTGAGAGATCTTTCATGCCCTGCAGAGGAGTTAAGACTTTAATAAAAACCTGATGATTTTCTTGTCCTCCTTTCCCATACTTTATTTATAAACTTACATGTAGTTACTATTTTAATTTAAGTGAATTTGAGTTGGTTTTCTGCTATTTGCAGTTGAAGAGTTTGGATGAGCACCAGGAATTTGGGACTGTGATGTGATCTCTAATGTTATACGAAGCAACTTTGTCACCAGTGAAAGAATGGAATGAGAAGGAGTAATAAAAGACAGGAAAATCAGGCAGATCACTGTTCTTCAAAGTATGGTTGAATGGCTCACCAGAGTTGGAATAATCTGCAAAGAGTAAAGTGATTTACTATTAGTGATTTCAGGCAACTGAATGATACTTCTGAGGATGGGGCCCAAGCATCTGCATGTTAGACACGCACACATGACCACTACACACAGCAAAGTTTCAGAATGACTGTGGAAGCTACTGTGACTGTGAAGGTGAAAGTTGAATTCATAAACAAGGGAGAGAGAGTAGAAATGAGAGCAATTAGAGGGATATTTGGTTGGTAACATCCAGAACTTGGTGGTTGTATTGGTTACTTTTCTCTCCTTGCTGAGACAAAATACCCAACACCCAAAATTAGGGAAGGAAAGGTTTATTTAGTTTACAGTTTTTGGAGGTTTTAGTTTATACTCAGCTGGCTCCAAGGCAGGTCGGTGTGGCTGAAGGACAGCCATTCATGGAAGTTGCAAGCAACAAGGGCAAAAAGGAAAAAAAAAAGGGGAAAGCACTCTCCTTCTCTCCCTTATATTGTATGCTAGCCTCACCCCTGGGTGGGTGCAGCACTCATATTGCCAATCCCAGTGCTGGACAACAAACCAATCACAAATGCTAGACTCAGTCACCTCCATGAATGCATGGGGCTTTGGGGGGACACTTAAAAAGCTGTAACAGTGGTTATACTCCAGTGTGAGGAAGTAGGGGAGGCTAGGCTAATGTTACAGTCACTTTCTCCTTGCTGGGACAAGATTCCTGACACCCACAAGTAAAAGGGGGAAAGTTTTATTTTAGCTCACATTTGTAGAGGTTTCAATTCATAGTATGGAGATTCCTTTTCCTGTCCTTGTCACTGTCTGGGACATTTATACCTTTTTTTTATTTTTTAAAGAGAAAACAGAAAAATCAAAAAGCAATAAAAAATATACAAAGCAAAACAAAACAACCCAAAGCCAAATGACGACAACAACAAAAAACAATAGTGATACAGGATTTCAAAACAAGATGATAGGTATTTAATGATGGTTGTTATATTGCATATTGTTATCTTCAAAACAGTTGCTCAGGTTACCAGACACAGACATGCAAAATTGATCAAACAATATGATTTCCTTTTCAGCAGTTTCTTTCCCTTTCACCATATTTAATGCAATTTTTGAATCTTAATTTACTGTCAGTTTCTGATACTATCAAGACAATATCCCTCTTTATAGCTGAGTAGTGCTCCATTGTATAAAATACCACATCTTTTTTATCCATTCCTCTGTTGATGGGCATTTGAGTTGTTTCCAAGATTTAGCTATTACTAATTGTGCTGCTATAAACATGGGTGCACGTGTATTGCTGTGGTATGATGTTTTCAATTCTTCTGGGAAAACACCCAGAAAGGGAGTAGTTGGGTTGAATGTAACCACTAATGCTAGTTTTTTGAGGAATTGCCACACTGATTTCCATGGTGGTTTTACCAGTCTACACTCCTACCAGCAATGTAGAAGGGTTCTTTTATTCCCACAGCCCCTCCAACATTTGTTATTCATTGATTTCTTGATGTTAGGCATTCTTTCTGGAATGAGATGATATCTCAGTGTTGCTTTAATTTTCAATTCTCAAATCGCTAATAATGTTGAACATTTTTCATATATTTATTTGCCATTTGCATTTCTTCATCTGAGAATTGTATATTCATCTCAGATGCCCATTTTTGAACTGGGTCTCTGAATTCGGGGTCCTGATTTTTTTTCAATTCTTTACATGTTCTAGATCGAAGTCCTTTGTCAGAGTGACAGTTGTCAAAAATCTTTTCTCAATGTGCAGGTTGTCTTTTAACTCTGGTGGTGATTTCTTTGGATGTGCAAAAACTTTTTAATAGGATGAGACCCCATTTATTGATTTGTTGAAGTACAGGAAGTTTATACTTGCAATTCCATGGAAATATTATTGAAAATCTAGTGAGTTAATTCCAATCTCTCACTTCCAGTGCAACCCATGGCAAGAATAAAGACACTAAGCCATATTTATAGTTATGGGCAGCCAAAGGATCCTGAGTCCAGCCCAGATGAAGGTTCACAGAACAAAGACCTCAACCCAGGGCCTAACCTGGATTTTATTAATTTGTGAAGAAGGGAGGGGCTAGAGGATGAGTGACTGGGAGAATGGCGGGAATTATATGAGTACTGTGAGCTGGGCTAGCTAGGAGACCAGAAAGTACCTCTACAACATGCAGAGAGGACATGTGGAAAGACCAATCTGCATAACACAACTGAGGTAGCATTTAATGTTTAGAAGACTCTTGCTTCAGTTCTGATGTGTAATTCTTTTCTTCCCTGGGAAGTCATAGCCTCTTATCTCGAGGCTAAAACCCAGTTGACATCCCTGGATGCTTGGTTCTGCATCCTGCTGGGCTCAACTGTTTAGAGAGACACTGAGGTGGGGAAACAGTGACTATCCTCTGGCTTCAAAGATTACATATCAGTAATTACATATCAGCTAGCCCTATTTACATTGCTTAGAGCCCAATGAAGGGAAAAGGAGATAGCTTAGCCAGCTCTGTACATATTAGTACATGGAGATAGGGCCAAGTTTAGCCAAAGTGGAGGTAATTTCTATGTTAAAGGAGAGCTGTCCAGGTGGTCTTCTATACTTAGCTGGCTCCAAGGATGGGCAGCATGGCACAGGGGGATGGCAGAAGAGAAACAATTTGTGACTAGATAGGAAAGAAGCAATAAGACTTCTTTCCCTTTTTATTCCACTTAGGCTTCAATCTTATTGGTTGGTGCCGCTCACATCCAGGATAGGTCATCCCTCTTTAGTAAATCCGTCACCTACAGTCAGAACTACGCAAAACCAATCAATGGACTAATCCAGTGGAATAATCACACACCCATGATTGAGTCACTCCCAATTTTCCCACCTATGAGTGCATGAGGGTTTGAGGGGACATCTAGACATAAAACATAACAGATAATTTTCACATGTTTGGTTACTTGGTGGCTGATGGTATCATTAACCTGATAAATTGAAAACTTAAAATAGATTTGAAGATGGAAAAGAAGATTTGGATTTGGGCTTTGACTATGAATTTAAAGTATCTGTGAAGTAGCTTAATAAAGCTTTATAAGAGGGTGATATATACATCCTAATTGTTTGAGGGACCATTATCGGTTACAAAGATAAATTTACTGGTTATCGAATTATGAGAAGTCCAATCTATAGTCATGACTGAGATTTCCCAAAGAGAAAATGAGTGAGGAGGAAAAGTGCAGTGCTTTGAAGATGTGGAGACCACTGCTATTGGAATTTCTTAATGGTGTGAGACCTCTGGCTGGTGATAAAGGTCATGATAGGGTCTTTAAAATGTAATATCAAAGAGAAGTGAAGGTGATGGTAATGGCAGTTGAGCAAGTCGAGAGATTATGAGGCTATTTATTAATAAAGATTTTAATATTTCTGAGTAGAGGCTGAAAGTACTTTGAGTCATCCAGCTGTTAGCATCCGCAATGCACAGTAACTTTAACATAATTTCACTGCAGAGGGGAGAAGTATAGTCCGATGGTATAGGAGTCAAAAGTTTTCTTTTCACATTCAGGTGAAAAGGATTGATTTGGAAGTGCCTATGGGAAGCCAAGAAAGTGCATATGTCATCTCCTTTCCCTGATGTACCTGGGTTGTGAGCACATGAGCAGCTTTCATTCAGAAGTGTTGTTAGAAAACCCTATCCTAAGAGAAGACCTCCATTTGCATTTAAACATAGAGGGAGAGGTGGGAGGAAGATCATATAAAGTCATCCTGGAGATAGTGGGTGTGGAAGTTCCAAAATTGCAAAGTCTTGATAGGGAGATCGGGTGTGAGATAAAGAGAGGGAAAGGAAAAGAGACAGAGAGAGAGACAGAGAGAGACAGAGAAAGAGGCAGAGGGAGGGAGGGAGAGAGGAAAGAAGGAGGGAGAAGGAGAGGGGAGAGGGAAGGAGAGGAGAGGAGAGACAGGGACAGACAGACAGACAGACAGACACAGACAGACCAAAGGGTGGCTTGGGATAGGGAAGCAGGAGAAAATGTGATTAGAGGTATATAAGACAACATCCCCACCCTGTGGAATTAGGGAGTGAAGATATATGGACATTGAGACATTCTCAGCATTCAGGACTGCATGTAGAATTGTGCCGAAGTGTTTACTAAATCAATGGAGAAAAAGGATATGCGAAGAAGTGATCGTGGAAAGATCTTTGGATGGAATGAGACAACATTCAAGTAGGTTAATTTTCAGCACTCTGAAAACTTCAAAGTGTAATACAACAACATGAAGTGGTAGAGCCAAGGCAGTTATCTAAAACACTTCCCCAAAATCTTTTAATAAACCTCATTATCCTCTGAAATGCTTTTAAAATTTTGGATGCCTGAGCCTAGACTCTACTTTTAAGTTACTAAATCAGACTCTCTGATAGTGAGGTCTGGAGATCTCCCTATATTTTTCGTAGTTGTCTTTTATAGTGTACTTTCCATGCACGCTGTTGCTTTATATTTTAAAATTAGATATCTACTTGATTATTGGTAATATATTGCATGGTAATACACTTGTATGTGAATGGAGCAAAAATTACAGAGAATGAATCTTATGAATGAAATTAATTAAAGAATCATGGACAATTAGTTGGAAGAATTGCAGAAGGTGCTTAATTACAGAATTTTATTTTGAATGCAATGAAATATCACTGAATAATTTTGAGCAAGTACTGATGTTATGAATGATGTATTTTAAGAAAAAAACTTCTGATTTTTGTTTATAAACTTTAGCAATAAACTTGTAGTAACTCACAATTGTTCTACTCCTGTACTTGGAATGAATATATTAACTACAATGTGATTTTAAATGAAGCTTACTAAACACTTTGGTAGAAATAAAAACTCTAATCTATAATCCTCTAAGCATTATTTTTGCCTAGTATTGAGAAATCTGACATTCACTGTTATTATTTAACACACACCGCTGTATTATCTGCAATAAGAAATTTATTTAAGTGGGAAACCATTCATTTTTGCTATAATATTGATTTCCAGTTTCTTTAGTGAATTAAAAGTTACTGACTTTAAAATTCATAAATAAAACCTATTAATGATTTTCACACTAAAAATTACCTTTAGCTTTGTTTTTCAGCCTGATGAATTCCTTTGCAGCATTATGAAGTAATTAAAAATAGTAATTTGGTGAATACTCTGGGGCACAAAGAGTGACTTATTTTATGCTTTGCATAGCTTATGATCTTTGCTAAGGCAAAATTATGTACCACCTTTCAAACTTTTCCTTACATTTGGATCTGTCTCTGAAGATACTTTTCAGAACTTTGTAATTCTGATCAAGAATTCTGTTTCTCCCTAGAAAACTTCCTTCTCTTTCTGGTTTTGGGTGACATGATGCTGATTCCCTTTGTTCCTACTTCGATATGTTGAAATTGCTTCAAAGCTTTGAAGTTCTAAGATTTAGAGGAAAGATGAAATGCTAATATCTATGTGCTATTTTCATATGGAAATGATATTCTGAATCAGAAATATATTTCTTTGTTGGCATACATTGGGTCTTATAGAATAAATTAAAAGACACTTGCAAGATAGGCTCTGTGTTTTTTCTTATAGCTTCACTAAGATATATTAAGTAACTAGAATCCAAAACTTCTAAGACTTTAAAAATTTTTTTCATTAAATTTTAGTACGTAAGAATTTGAGGATTTTGTTTTTTCCTCAGTGTTTGGAATTGATACCTTTCATTCTGTGAGTCCCAGTATTCCTTTCTTGGTAAGTAGCTTTATATCTTA
>RJWT010022952.1:0-16996 GCA_004365215.1 Cuniculus paca | reverse complement strand
AATCCCCCTTTCTGAATAACAACCATTTTTCAGGGGCTCAGGGCAAATATCTCATTAGAGTCTTTTTTCACCCTCACTCACACATCTGAGTAGTACATCAAATTCTGAGAATGCTTTTCCCCAAGTGTCTTGAATTATTCCACTTGTTTTTATTTTGCCTGAGATTATGTAGGATGTCACCTAAGCCCTGGTCACTAGGTTCTGTCAATGGGTCTTTTCAGAGATTCCTAAACACTGAGTGCTTTTTTTTTTTTTTTTTTGCAGCACCGGGAATTGAACTCACGACCTTGCGCTTGCCAGGCAGGCACTTAGACCGCTGAGCTAGATCCCCAGCCCTGTTTTTGAGACAGGGTCTCACTATGCCATTCAGGCTGGCCTTGAGCTCACTTTGTAGCCCAGGCTGGTCTTGAACTCACAATGATCTGCCTGTCTCAGCCTCCCGAGTGCTGGGATTACAGGTGTGAGCCACCACGCCCGGCAACACCGAGTGCTCTTGTCAGAGATGAATCAATCTGATAATTGCATTCAAGCCAATATGACAGGACAGAGAGGATCCCCTGCCCTAGGGTGTCATGGTTTAAAGGAAGATTCAGGCTATGCTTTTTCTGGAGAATAGTGACCTGGATCTAATTAAGGAATTTAGTGTGTGGGAATTTTTGAAACAAGGAACCAGATTAAATCGCTACCTCCCTTAGATTGAAGGCTGGATGTGACTCTCCTTTTTTTTTTCTTCAAGACACTGCCATGTCCTGGTGACCTTGGTGGGGTCCTTAAACATCAAGGCCAAGCCATGGCCCTGTGATGATTAATGGTGGCCACAGACCATGAGCTTCTTCTTTTCCAGTTGGAGAAACTTCTGGCCACAGGCTGAATCCTTCTTCTCTATGTTACCAGGCCTGGCTCAGGTCCTGGACAAACTGAATCTTCAGGATGTGTTTAAGAAATTGAGAACATACTCAACTCAGGCCTACACATGCTGGGGCCTGGCCAAGATGAGAAGGGAGGCCAAAATCACTGGCTTCCAGACTCTCGTAACTTTGGGAATTACTCACAAAAACAACGATGGCGACTGGCAAAAGGACATCTGTAGCTTCTGGCATCTGCTGCCTGCACATAGCTACATGCCATTTCTCCCATTTTTATTCCTTCTGAGCACCGTTCAGCCAACAGGCAGGGACCCAATGTGTGTATTTATCCATATGCTGCCTGGTGACTGTTTTTTCGCAAATGACTTTCAGGCTGGATATGGTGGCGCATACATGTAGCCCCCAGAACTTTGGAAGACTGAGGCAAGAGGATTACAAGTTTGAGCCCAGCTTGGACCATTTAGTGACCTAGCAATGTCCTGTCTCAAAATAAAATAAATAAAGTTCTGGGGCTGTGACTCAATGCACAGGCCCCAGGTTCAGTCCTTAGCACCCCCGCATCCAAGTTAGGGGACATAAATCCAGGTATGTTTTAGTTATCTTTTGCTGCATAACAAACTAGCAGAAACTGGGTGGCTGAAATCAGCACATCTCTTATCTGTGGGCTAGGAGTCTCTAACAACCTTGACAGCAAGGCATCAACCAGACCTGGGATCTCATCTGAAGGCTTGACTGGGAAAGATTGTTGGCCAAATTCAGTTCTTTGAGAGCTGTTGGCCTGAAGGAGTCAGTTTCCATCTTGCTGAAGATGAGAAGCTGCTCTCAATTCCTTCAGATGCAGACCTTTGCAGTTTCTTCATTAAATCCTTGCAAGAAAGGAAGAGAATTTATCAGCAAGATGGAAGTCAGTGTTTGACAATCTTATCAGGGAGAAAACATCCCATCACCCTCACTTTTGCTGTATTTATTTGGTTAGAAGCAGGTCACAGATCCTGCCCAACTCCAAAGAGAGTGAATTATACAAAGATGTTTGTACCAGGAGATAGTGATCACTGTTGACCATTCTAAAGGCTTCTTGCCACTGTAAGTGACCAGTAGTGATGCTCATGGATTCCAGTTCAGCTGCTCTGCCAGCTGAACCATGGGCTCCACCATGGGCTCTTGGGGTCCTTTGGACTTTATCACTGGTCCTGTTAGCCTCCTTAACCCCCTTGGTGATTCTTGAACTCTTCTAGAGCAGGTCTGTTTCTTGTGCTCTCCATGACCATCCCTAGGAGACAGCCTCATGACTGTGTTGTAAATATGCTCTTCATAGGTGAGTGAATGGAGAGGTGAACTCAGAGCAGATCTATGGCCACTGTCTGTCTGCATGCCCAACTCATGAGAGCAGGAGCTGGTGGTGCAGATGGCAGCTGATGTAAGGCTATACTCTGGGCTGTGGTGTGTGCTTCTCAGATGATTCTGCAAAGCCCATGTCCTCTGGGAAATCTAACTGTATTAAACTCGAACTTTTAATGCCTTCTAAGCCACTCAGTCAGGCATCCCTATCCCAGTACTGGCAGTGTTTTCTATCTTTGTTCTCCAGCCAAGAATCAGAGTCAGGGAGCCTCTGTCTTCTTAAATACCTACTCATCTATTATTCCAGCTACAGCATGGATGCAGAATGCCACAGATCCTCAGCCCAAGTTAATTCTGTCACATAGTTGCCAGGCCATTTCAGATCAATATTTCGATTTTTCAAGGAAATTTAGAAATCTGGATTTTTATGGGCAACTTCTCCATTTTAAAAGTATGTGAGGTTCAAACAAAACACATTCACAGAATGTCCCAGCATGTGGAGAGACAATGTGTAACTCTTGGATTCCTGTGTGTTTACGTGATTGTTGTAGTTTGATGTAAATTTTTTGAGACTGGGTCATATGCATCTTAATTCATTTTCCCCAGAGTTCTTGCCATGGTTCTATTCTGTTTGCTTCAGTGCCTGCACATAATAGTACTCACCAAATTACCCCTGGGATGACATGTTCTTTGGACAGGGTTGGGAGACCCATTTTGAAACTACACAGAAAAATGGTCACTATTATTTATGCCCTCTGAAATGAAATCCTGTGGACACCATATCAAGTAGTGAGGGAAGGTGTGGTAGTCTTCAGACTCATCTTAGTAAGTTGTATGAATGTCAAGAGGTTGGCTTCTGAAACACTTGAGGAGCAGCACAGAGTTTGAGGAGCAACACTGCAGGGTTTATTTATGCCCATATTCACAACCAAATCAAAATGCATTTAGACAATTCAAAATTCAAGATTAGCTAAAAATAGTGCTGGGGGACAAAGCCAGCTCAGAAAGTCCATTAGCAACTGATGCACATTAATGACCTACAGAGAGCTTGCCTGCCAGCAGTAGGCATTAGAGGTTGGGAGCTGCCAGATGCCATCACAGCTTAGTCCCTCTGCATTGGCCTGGCTTCAGGAACATGTGACCATGTCACTGACATTACAGAGATTAAACAACACTTATTTTCAGCTTGAGTTACGAAGATATTTCTCACAATGTCTGATTTAAGATATGCCCTGATCAGAGCAGTGGGATGGGAATATTTGACTTTGTTTGCTAGCCTTGGGTGTGGGGAGATATTTTTCTGACACAAAGAGAAAATAGAACTCTGGAGTAAGGAGGAACTTGGACTCAGCTTAACAAAGGCACTTACACTAACACTTCCCATCCAGCTGCAAGGGAGGACCAGGTTTTATATTTCCCATCAGTCACAGACCAGTACTTTCGTAGAATACAATAAAATTTGAATTATGGGGAAAATGAAATTAAGAAAAAAAGCTGTACGAAATACAAGTCCCCAATTTTTTATTATTAGATTGAACAGTCATACTCTATTACTTTGTCAATTTGCTATTGAGGTTTCTAAACACTCTCAATGTTGGTATTTCATCATGATCACATTCAGGCAGTACCAAACCAGAACCATTGAAAACTGTCCCTCCTCATCCCACCTCTAGGCAGTTTCCAAAGTGCATCTTTTTTGGTTTGTGTCTGAATATCCCCTCAAAGCCTCATACAGTCATGGTGGGGTGTGGGGTGGCTGGCCTTTTGAAGGTGGCTGAATCTAGAGTTCGTGATTTGTTCATTGTGCAGTGCTCAGGGTGTGAATGCTGCACCCTCCCTGGGGTTGGTAGCTTGTATACAATATAAGGGAGGGAAAGAGACTTGCTCCTCTCTTTTGCTCCCTTTGCTCTTGTTGCTTTTGCTGTCTTCCACCACCAGGAATGGATGCCCCTCTGCCATGTGACACTCTGCCTTGGAGCCAGCTGATTGACTGAAGCCTCCATAAACTGTGAGCTAAATGAACCTTTTCTTCCTTAAACTTGAGTGTGGTATTTTTGTCTCAGCAATGAGAGAAAAGTAACAAAGACAGCATCCTGTTAGGATCAAACCATGAATATCCATCCCCAAGACTTCTTCAGTGAAGATTTCCCATCTCTCACCTGGATCCACCTGATACTCCCTGGTTAGAGTCTTTGCTTCCCATCATATACCCTCTTACCCTCTCTATACAGGCTGGTTGTCAAAAAGATCAACTTCTGAGAACATATGTATCCTCCAGTCATATTGCTTGCCCACAGGGTAAAGTCCTTCAGCAGTCCACAGCCACTTCCAAGGGATGATCAAAACACAGAATGAATGTTTAAACTTTTTAAAAGTTTATTACAGTAAAAGGCACATTTCCATTAATCCCCCATCAAAATACTCCCTCTTTCTCTGAACACACTTATCCCATTGTTCTTGCTGTTATCTGAAGCACTTCTGGAAGTCCTCTTCAGGAGTGTCTCCACCTGTGTTGTCATGGCCACCTTGATGTCCTGAATCAATTCAAACTACCAATGTCATTTTCACTTTGGGGAAGACCTGAAAGTGACACAGTGCCAGATCTGGTGAATAACATGGATCAAAATGCACTGAAAAGTTTTTTATGAGTCTGCCTTTCTATTGGATGGCATTTGGAGCTAGCATTCATAGTGGTTTCAATCACAGTTTGCAAAGATATTGACAGTTCCAGAACTGCTTCAGAAAGTATCAAGAACAATGCAATAAATGTGTTCCAAGTGAGGAGTGTTATTTTTGAGGGAGATAAATGCAATGCATCTGTTACTGTAATAAGTTTTTAAAAACTGAAACATTTACCATATCTTTTGATCACACCTCACATAGGGGTGACTCCAAAGGCCTGCTCCTGTACCTGAGGTCCCTAGATGCCCTGCTGCCTCCCTCTTGCCCCCTGCAACTCCATCATGCCCTGGGCAGCTTACTGGACTACCTGCTGTCCCCAGATGCTTCTTGTTCCCTCCTGTCTCAAAGTCTTCCTCTTTACTGTTCTCCTAATCTTATCTGCTTGCTTCTCCTTAACCTGGGGACATCTCTGTCTCTCCTTCAACTGGGAACATCTCTGTCTGGTTTCAGAACAAGGTCACATGTCTCTCCTGTAGAAAGGCTTATCTGTCTCTCCATCTGTCAGATCCTTGCTCCTTTTACTAGTGCTTGTCACATTGAAGTTCATGTCTTTCTTTGGAGCCCGCCCACTGGGCACTTCTTGAGGACGGATCTCCAGTGTGGTGTATGCTTCCTCACCTACAGTGCTGGACCTGCCCTCAGGGGCCATTACATGGCTGCATGATCAATGACTGAAAGGGGGGCAGCAAGCATAGGCTTGGAAGGACACTATTAATATGATAGTACTGTGTGCCTCAAAAGAAGTGGGCAGATTCAGGGTCAGGGGCAGATGCCACTTCCAATGAACCACAGAATCTGGCACAGGCATCGAAATGCAGAGATCATTTGGAGTGCAGTGAACGAGTCCCTGACTGAGATTTCCTCACTCCTTGAGTGAGACAGCTCTTGGGCATGGTCCCCCATACTCTCCTCCAAGCAGATGGATCCAGGTGCCCATGGCTATCATCTGTCCTTCTCTCTTTCTGTCCTCTTCTCTCTGTCCAATATCCACCCCACCCCAATCACTTGTACCCAGAACAAACGCAGAAGACACTGTGGTCACTCCCTGGTATCACTCACAGTCTAATGTCAGAGGCGGAAAAAAGTAAATAATTCCAAGTCCTAATAAATCAGGGCAGAATAAGGAATTATAAAGAGTCAGAGACTCTTGGCCTGTTGGACAAAGTGATACGAAGTTGTAAACACACGTAACAAAGCTTCAGGAGAGGGTAGCATTTGGAGATCCGGAAGGAGTGACCAGTTTTTTCTGCGGTCAGGGATAGTTGCACTAAAAAAGGAGACTGAGCTACTTCAAGGGACCTAAGTTTGCAAAGTAGAAAATGCCCACAATGGTATGTAGCAGGTGCCTGGTTTACTCTAATAGCTAACTTCTATGTGGCGTGCCTGAGTGCCTGGCCTGACCTCTGTATGTGCCATGTGTAGCCTCACTAAGGTCCACCATAACTTCTGCCTTCTTCCAGTTTACAGAACAGGGTGTCAAGGCTCAGTACCTTGCTCATGATGGATCCAGTGTAAGAAAACAAGGGAGCCAGAAAAAGATGGGGTTGAATTGTACAACATCTAGATGAAGACTACCTTTGAATTTCCTGTGCACTAATGTTCCTCCCTCATGCCGGGATCTGTGCTTGGGCATTTATACTTGGAATTTTGTCCTAGGCTAACTCTTTCCAGATTAAACATTAATATTAATAACATTAAGTTAATATTTTTGTCTTATGCAAATGTGCTTGTGTTGGGTAAGATGTGAATAATTTATGTGGCTGTAAAGGTGTCATCTTATGTGTCGGAGACCACACAGCTGCTCATTACCTTGCCCTGTGATACCGTGCCCAAGTGGCCAAGCAGCCCTGACAAAATGCTGCCTTTGCTGCCCTGCTGCCTGCTGTCAAGGGACAAAGATGAAAGAAGAGGGTGGTGGGCAGAAGGGAGCGTGAGGGGATCCTGGGGAACAGTAACAGCCCAAGGGGCCAGACTGCAGCAGCACACTGGTAGAACCAGTAATCCTACTCTACAGAGACTGATGGATGGGTCATACTTCTGCCTCTCCTGGAAGTCCCTATCTTTTCAGAAGTCTTTCTTGGATCACCCTTCTGCCTGGTACTCAAGGAAGCTCCTAGAACTTCAGTTTGATAGTGCCCTCCCCTCCTCCTTACTAATTGTTTGTCTCTGTTGCTGTTGCTATCTGCTGCTTTTTTCCTGTGTCTTTTTGTCTCTCTACATTTCTATTTTTCTCAGTCTTTCTCTGTCCCACTCTTTCTCTCTCCCTCTGGACCCTGATCATTTTTACATCCCATTACAGACCTCTGGAGAGTTCTGCCTATCACTCCTTCCCTCCTAGACTCATGATTATTTCTGGGAACCTAGTAGCACCTCCTTTCCTCAGATGTGTTCAAGACTCCTGTCTCAATATGGTTTCATGGAAGCATGGTGAGAAACTGGCATTGCAAGATGGAGTTAGGAAGCAGGAGCAAGGAGGCATGCCAGCGAGATAGGGGAGAGAGAAAATCTTCCCAAGTTCTGGAGCTAGTCACCACTGAGGTCATCTGGGGATTGGTCCTGTGATTGTCTTCTGAAAACCCATTTGTTCTAGTACATGTCCTGCTCTGAAGTAGGAGACTGTTTCTAGGTGCATCTCAAGGTTGGAAACTTTCCTTCACTGCTGGGGTTCCCTGGGAGTGCCCGAGAAGCATCACAAATTTGAAGAAAGACCTGGAGCAGACCTGGAGTGGAGAAACTCAGCAGACGCTTGAAGTGAGATGTTGATCTCCTTGCAGATGCAGTTGAAATCTGTCTTAGAACCAAAGGCAGATCACAGAAGCACCTATTACAAAGCCTTCTTCCCTGTAAAATGATACCCCTGATCCTCAGTGTGACACTCACGGGCCCCATGAGGGGGCCCTAGTTGACATTTGATTTTTAACAATTGCTGCTCCTCCCCCACAGCCAAAGCAGCCTGTCCCCTTCACACCTGCTTTTTCCTCATACTTACCCATCTCATAGCCTTTAATCCATCATTTCTTTCCCTTGAAAGGTCCTCTGTCCCCATCTCTCTCCTTCTGTATCTATGGACTGCCTCATTGTCTTTCAAGTCCCAGCTCTACCAAGAAACACTTTTAAGACTTTCTAACCCAAGTTTTGCTCTGAGTGTCCAAACTGCCAATTTAGCACTTATTAGCTCTACCTTCTATACTTCTCTTGCAGGTGATTTCTTTCAGTGAACTTCTGCTGGTTTTCCCCACCACATTCACTTTGCCAGCATGATGCTGTAGATCAGGACACATGGACACCTCTTTTGCTATCCAGTAGCTTGCAATACACTGTGAAATTCAAGCACAGCTAGGGTCTGAGTTAAGGGAGAATCATTTTGTCAACTCTGTGATGCTCTAGATGCAGAGAGGAGGATGAGCCATGAAAGGTAATGTTTTTATTAACTTTTGCTTTCATTCTGGGTGTATAGTTTCCTCCCTCTTCTTTCATGTAAATCTCTTGTATGGGTCAGTTTTTCCATTGCTGGGACAAAATATCTGACACTCACAATTTGAAAGAAGAAAGTTTTATTTTTGGCTTCAGTTTTAGAGTTTGCAGTCCATGGTTGACTGGACCCAAGATAGGAACATCATGGTGGAAGAGAAGGGTTGGAATAAAGCTACTCACTTCATGGTGACCAGGAAGTAGAGCACAGGAGAAGAGCTCCAGGGAGGGATGTACCCTCCAAAGGCAGGCCCCAAGTGACCGCCTCCGCCTCCTTCAATTGGGCCTCCAAACAGCATGTTCTGCTGTGAACACTGAGAATTAATCCTGATGAGTATAGTTCCCCCAAGATTCACATACCTCTCCGGGAGTCTCTTAATTTGGTCAATTTGACAATTAAGTTTAGCTAACGCATCTCTCAAATGAAATAATATCTATTTTGCCTTTGTTGACCAGAACTGTTTTTGCTATTCAAGGTCTGTCTGGTTCCAAATGAATTTTAGGATTATTTTCTCTAATTCTGGGAGGTGTGCTTTTGGTATTTTGATCAGAATTGCATTGAATCTGTATTGCAATTTTGGAAGTATGACCATTTTCACTATATTGATTATTCCTACCCAAGAGCAAAGGATATCTTTCCATTTTCTGATATCCTTTTTGATCTCCTTTTTCAGTGTACTGTAGTTTTCAATGTAAAGTTATTTTACTTCCTTTGTTAGATTGATTCCTAAGTATTTCATTTTTTTGGGGGGGGATGCTATTGTGAAAGGTGTGGTTTCTCTAATTTGTCTCTCAGTAAGTTTGTTATTTGTGTACAGGGATGCAATTGATTTTTAAATGTTGACTGTATCCAGCTAAGCAACTAAATTTGGTTATTAAATCTAGAAGTCTTTTGGTGGAGCTTTTGGGGTCTTCTATGTAGATTATCAAGTCATTCACAAATAATGATAATTTAACTTCCTCCTTTCCTATTTTTATTCCTTTTATTTCTTTCTCTTGTCTAATTTCTCTGGCTAATGTTTCCAGGACTATCATGTACAGGTACAAATTCCCTATGATGAGTGTGATCATTATGTATATCTAGAATGTACCAATAAAATTAATTAATGAAAGAAATGATACCTACTTTGCTGCTAAACCTTGTCTCAGCCTTTTAGGGCATGGCAGAGCTTCTGCTGAGAACATCCTCCTTCCTTGACAATCTGGATGCTTGAGCATATGCCAAAAACCTTTTAGTTCAGACATAGAAGTGGGCAGGTGACTACCAGGAGGAGAAGATTAATAACTGGGGGTCAGAGAGCTTGCTTGAAACTCCCCCAAGAGGCAATTATATTGTCTCAGACATGGCAAAATCTCTCATTTGGTGGCTGAGAAGCCTCTTAGATGCTGCCTCCTGTGGAGTCTTGGGACTGGAAAGTCCCTGGAGGTGGCAGGGATGCTCAGCCTCATTCCAACATCATCATTGTTCCCTGGCCAGATGTTTCAAGACAGACAGCAGGAATTATTGGCCACATGAAGTGTGCAGTAAACCCAGAAGAGACCTGATGATTTTATCTGTCTTTCTGCTAATCATCAGTACAGTTCACATGGACTTTCAGAAAGTTCTAATCGTTTAAATAAATGCTTGAACTGATTTGATTGGAGGTTCTGATTTTTAAAAGTTTCAAAATTGTGAAATGGGTTTCATGTATGTAATTTTAAATAATAAAGATTAATCATCAGCTTAAGAAATCAATTTGTGTGGCTCTCTCCAAATACCACCACATTCTCTTTCTTCTGTCCTTACAAGGGTTGACCCCAAGGTAACCATGACCCTGAGATTTGTGTTTTCCACTCATTAATTCTCCTTCTAGCTTTATCACATTACATGTACCTCTAAATGGAAAAGTTATGTCCTTTTCTGAAATTTAAATATTTCTACTGTATGTATGTGTGCTGTAATATGTGAGATCATGTAAATTTTTTAAAAAATTTAGCCACCACAACAAAGATAGCTCTTGTTTATTTATTTCATTGCTATATAGAATTCCATGGCATGCATATATATATGAATTTATCCAGTTTTTCCTTAATGGAGATTTTTTAAGTTGTTATTTTTATTTTTTATTGGTAATTCATATTGGTGTACATGGCTTCAGGGTATATATACAAATAATATTCTTAGGTTGATGATTTTCAACATCAGTGAGAAAAATATTTATGACAAATATTTTCTATTGTTCTTTTTACTATCTTGAAATGCAATCCTTAGAGCCTATAGTAGCCATTGCTCATTTCTTGTTATCCAACTTGAAGACCTGTAATGCTATTCTTTTTTATCTGGTTTTATACTACTTTGTTTTGTTTGAGTTTATTGTCTGTAAATGTAAGAACAAACATTTTGAAGAAAGCAAGAGACACTAGGGTAACCATTGTTAATCTCCTGTTGTTATGTTTTGAAAACTTGTGTGGCTTGCAGTGTTCTGCTTTCAAATGCTTTTTTTTAATTTTAAAGAGAATAGAACAAAACAAAACAAAACAAAACAAAATAAAGCAAAAGAAAACAGAATAGAGTCAAACATAATATAGCATTTCAGAACAGAACACTGAAAGCTATACAGGTTTTCAAAACATAACAACAGGAGATTAACAATGGTTACCCTAGTGTCTCTTGCTTTCTTCAGAATGGTTGTTCATACATTTATAGACTATAAACTCAAACAAAACAAAGTAATATAAAACCAAATAAAACAAAAGAGCATTACAGGCCTTCAAGTCGGATAACAAGAAACCAGCAATGGCTACTGTAATGTCCCATTTTTCAAAAGAGCTGTTCCTATCTTCTCACATATTGCAATCAAATAGTAGGAAAGGGACTTAAATCAATCAAATCGAAGAATAAAAGCACCATTGGATTTCAGAACCTTTTCTCCATATTTATCGGGAATTTTGTATCTTATTGAGTCTTTCAGTTATTCATAGAATTTCAAGAAATTAATGTAATTCTCAGAGTGATATATAAAAGAAATAAAAGTAATTTACAATAAAAGATAATTGTGTCAATATGTAAATTGGAGGCAACAATTGCACATAGGGCCAGAATAATAATTCTCACTCCTGTACGTACAAATGCAGGATTTTTTCAGTCAGAAATGCACACAGATTTTTTTTAGTCAGGAATGCACACAGATATAGGTGTTTTGAATTGATTACTAAAAAACTACCACGTGTAAGGTTCTCAAGAGAGAGCTGATTTTCTAAAATGTTGAGAACATTTTCAAACAACAACAGAAAGCACAGCTTCCTTCTAATCTAGAAGGTGGTTGCATCCTTCAAAAATGGAATATGTTAAAAACATGAAAACAATTAGTTTGAATTTCATAATTTTATTTAGATATAAAACAAAGACAATTTTAGATTACAGGATCAGATAAATATAAACAGATGTTTGTCTGCATAAATTATAGGGGTTCCACATGTAATTGTGGGATGCAGAAAGACTCATCTTTATTACTGCCACAGAGATTGTCCAAATTTCAGAATTTTGTTCCACTCATTGTGATCTTCACAAGTCTGCCTAGGGATCTTCACAAGTCTTCACAAGTCTGCCATTGTGGTAAGGACCCCACTGAGAACCACTTCTCTAGGGTATACACTTCAGAGTGGAATTGCTGGTTTAGAGGGTAAGAGCATTCTTAAAATTTTATGTAATAACTACTGGTTTTCCATGAGGATTGTATTAATATACTATTCTAATATCAGTGTAAGAGAATTTGGATTGTTCTGTTTATTTACCTGCTGTTGGAATTGTCAGATTTTACATTACTGGCTACCTGATCTGATAGGAGAAAAATTGTCTTTCATTGTGTTTTCTTGAATTTCCATGTGGTTAAGTACTTTTATATGTTTATGCATAATTGATGTTTTATGTATCTATGAAACTGACTGTTCATGTCATTTGCCTACATTTTCTTGTTTTATCTAGTTTTTTTTGTCTATTTGTGTAGTTTTTTTATTTTTATTGTATACTAATCTTTTGTCATTATGCATAAGGAAACACTTTTCCTTAATTGGTGGTCTTGTATTTTCCCTTTTTATGGTATCTTTTGATAAAAAATTGGAACATTAATTTTATACATAGATACATAGTCTAGTCTTATAGTTTTTCTTTGAACAAAGATCATCCATTGGGCTCACTGAACTCATTTATTTGTCCACATTTTTTGTCTTGGTAAAACATATACTTGTCACCTTCCATCTCCCCTATGGATATGGACTTTGCCCTTTTTATTTCCATAATGCAGATTTCTGTGGCATCCCTAAAATAGCTACCTGTATGGTAAGATTCTGTTCATTAGTGAACATGGGTCAGAAGTGCTTAAAAGCAGAGTTGTTTATGATTCCAGATACGCCTTAGGCAAACAGTGGTCTCTCTGATTCCAGAACTCAGAATTATCCAGCAAGTCTGATATAAATGCTGAAAGAAGCTGAAAGTCTTTAATGGCATAATCTCCAGATGTGTGAGAAAGGAAGATAAGAAGTTGACAGAGACTTTTGCATCTTGCCCTCATCTCCCAGTGAATCAAGTTCATTTCTCATCTTCCATCTTTGCAATGAAGTTACCCTTGAGACCACTTGGTGGATGATAAAAGTCTTTGGAAGCAAAAATCTAGTGCAGTTGGTGTAAGCTTTCCTTCCTGGTGGATAAGATTGTGAAGAAAGTTGACTACTCATCATGATACAGATCTGTAGGGAGATACTGCTTCTCATGAAGCATTCAGTTCTCTCTCTCTTCAGAGGTCTTGGAACACTTCACAGGCAACTTTTCTCAAGCTTACCCAGGCCACCTTGTGCCCAGCTCACATCTGATTCAAAGGACTTTTCATAGCAGTATTCAGTGTTGGAAGTCTCTGACCTCTGCTTTCTTGGTGGGGTCTAACCAAGCCTTTAGTCCAAGGATAATTAGATGGATTTGTGCTTAATGTATTTTCCAATCAATACAAGATCTTGAAGATTAATTTATAAACATTGAATATGGTGACAAAATGCTGCATTAAAATCCTACTTATCTTCATGGATTAAAAACTACTGTTGGGAGTAGATTTACAACTGGTTTGGGGAGCCCACAAAACAATAAGTAGACAGTTCTCCTGTTTCCTGAGGAAGCACTAATATTGTCCCTGAGGGTGTGTTATGGTTTGAATATGATTTCTTTCCTCTTAAACTCTTGCTGAAATTTAATCCCCATTATGAGATATTAAGAGATGGAACCAGATGTAACTTTTAAGAAGTGATTAGGGCTCTGCCCTCATGAATGATTTAATCCATTCATACAATTAATGGATTAATGAGTTAATGGGTTATCTTGAGAGTGGATCTGCTATAAAAAGCAGTTTGGCTGAGCTTTTCTTGCTCTCCCTGCCTCTCACCACATTACTGCACTGTCTGGGGATTCTGCCAGCAAGAAGGCCATCATCAGGTGCAGCCCTTTCAGCGTGGACCAGAAGCTTGAGTTAAAATAAACTGCTTTTCTTTACAATTTACTCAGTCTGTGGTCTTGTGTTATTAGCAGCAGAAAACAGACTAAAACAGCGTGGGAGGAGGTATTGGAAATCCAAAGTGGAGGGGTTTTTCTCTTCTTTCCAGTATGTTCCAAATTCTTTGCTTCTTCCTTTCTGTACCAAAGACAGAACATAAGCTCTTCAGTCTCCTAAATCTGCCAATGCCTCCATAAATGAAATTTGAGAATGTGTTTTTATGTCCAAGGTAAGTCCCAAGTAAGCCAGTTTTCTCAAGCAGTATCACTCTCAAGGGAGTCTTGGTCTAATGGCCAGTGGTTTCCACAGTCCTGAGTGAAGCCTGCATCCCGTACCTACTCATGGGCTCTGAGGGTGGGGAGGCAGGTACACAGGTTGCTGCTACTGCTCTCATGATAGGCTTTAAAGAGAAAGCTAAGAATAACACAACTCTTTACACCTAGATTATAAAACAAAGACAAGAAGCCTGAAAGCCCTTTGGGAAGCCGCTCACCAGAGAAAAGGAGGAGAGGAATGCTGTTTTATTGCATTTCGCTTCTAAGGCCTGGGAGACTGTAAAAGAAGGAAGCACAAGAGAGTCTTTGCTGTTAGTATGAAAGGCAGCATCTGGCAGAGGAAATGCTGCCTGATAGGACATGGGTGCAAATGCTTCTTGACAATTCTAATCAAGGAGTGTTCTTTTTAGCATTCAAGATGCTTGGGATGATAAATTATATGAATAATTTTGGCTCTTTGTCAAGACGTGGATGATATCTTCCCTCAACACATCTGTAGTTGTGCATACTTAATTACTAACTAAAGAGCAGACAGGAGGCACAGAACCCAGGCACATCCCTTATGCTACAGAAGTGACACATGCATTCGATGCGATGTGTGTTAAAGAAACAAATGAATCAGCAAGTTTCTCAGTCATGGTTCTCATGGGTTACTTGCATAGCAGAGGACCTGGACTATCACTTTTAACCTAAAAAAAGGCTTTGAATTGAGCAGGGTTTATTTAGAGGCTGGGCTTGACCTTAGTAGCAGTCACAATTTCTCTTAGTCAACTCCCTTTAGACCGACTTTACATACTCAAATTCAGACAAATAATACATGAGAACCATGACATGTTGTGAACATTTAAAATGTGCCATGCCTTATATAAGTATGTTACAAATATTATTAGTATGGGCAGCTTCATCAACCCCAGGGACAAATGGAAAGACAGCACTTGGAAAGACAACTTGCTGAAAATTCTACAAATTCTATTCAGAACAAGTGTTTTTTGGTATGGAGGACAGGTCAGTATTACTTGATAATTTTTTACTTCGAAAGCTACTAAGTAATAACATTCTGTATTTTATGAGATCAATGACACTGTAACATCTTTTTTCATTCTAGTATTGGTTCGTTTCCATCTTCGTCTGTCATATCAGTGTTTTTATTTTTTTCCCCCATCTATCTTCCTGCTTCTTGCTGGCTGGTATAAACCTTTACCGAAAAAATGCAAACAGCTCAGAATAAAACTATAGATCCTAGAGAATAATTTCATGAAGTTAGTGAAAGGGATGTGGGATAACTGTTCAAATCTCACACAAGCCCACTGATAAATGGGGATCTAGCTGAGATGTACTTAGTAATAATGAAAGAGAAAAGTAACAACAATAATAGAAAAGGGACTTAAATAATTTGAAAGTCAAAGAATGAAGATGAGCTCATGAAAAACTGAATGAAGATTTCAAGACAGTCACCTTTTGTAGCAGTGCTAATAATATAAACAATCAAACAAAGACTGATATAGCTCACTGGCATCCGTACTACCAACTGAGGAGTCCTCCAAACACAAGCAGTGAGCAAGGGGTGGGATCTGGAGCAACTTTCGGCATTAACCATGAACTGTGCTGAAATAAACCCTTCTCATTAACACTTCCTCTCTGCCACATACTTTAATTTCAAGGTCTTTATATGCCCAAGACATGGATGAGCCCATCTTGGATTATCGAACCAAGTTTGAGCCATGAAGAGTGTGTCATGGAGGCTTCAGCATGTGACTTGCATAGGTCAATGAAATGTGAGAGGAAATGACAACCCCTACTAGCTCAAGGAAGAAGCTTTACAGCTCCCCATGTGAGTTACACTACTGTTTTTCCAACATTCTAGTACTCCTGGAGGCACTTATCAAGATGAAATCCCCCAAAGACATCTCACTCCAAGGTGATACGCTCTGCCCATCTATTCTGATACGGATTCACTACTTCTTTCTGTAACATCCTTTAGCTCCCTAATGGCTCTTCATTACTGAAACATTCAGTTAATAATACTGAAGTAACAGTATGAGAAGCCTAAGTGTTTTTCACTGACCATATCATCGTTTAATTTCAACCATAAGTTATGAGACAATTTTTTGTTAGCTCCCATCTGTAAAGGATGAAGAATCAGATCGTTAGGGAGGTTGGCTAATTGATTAGTGATTACACAGAAGAACAAGGATTTGATCTCTGGGTACTCCAACATCAACACATGTTGATTTAAGTATCATGACTTTTCTAAATTTCTGACAGACCCAATGCTCATGTGCAAAACATCACTGTTTGCTACATTTGCTGAGTCCGTTCCTTGCAGGCTACATGTGACTAAGTGCTCTTATGATCAGCCAGGTCATTGAGAGTATGCAGGTGGTTATGTGGATAAACACACATACACAACTGCTGTGAAAACACATGCTGTGTGTGTCCAGAACTGTGTACTTACCCCTTGAAGGTCCTCAGTGTTCATTATTCACAATCCATGTGGCAGAGGCAGCCTGTGAGTTGTGTGGGTAAGTGCATGGGTGCAGGGGAGGGTCATGTGGGCTTGTATTGTACCAGGCAGAAGCATTGGCTTGGATGTCTGTGTAGAACAGGCTGTACATGTTAGTTTATAACTAATTTTCCTGCCTGTTTCTCCAGGAAAGGGTCAGTATCTAGCTGGTACTAATGACTTCACTCCAGAGAAACATGACCTTATATATATTGGTGGGTGATATTCCACAGCTATCAGTGTCTGCATATTTGCCTTGGATCTGGCTGAGCTTTGGCTGGAACAAAACCACATTTCTCTCTCTCTCTCTCTCTCTCTCTCTCTCTCTCTCTCTCTCTCTCTCTC
>RJWT010022951.1:0-16988 GCA_004365215.1 Cuniculus paca | reverse complement strand
AAAAAAAAAAAAAAAAAAAAGAAAAAAGAAAACCACCACCTCAAGTTGTTTAACTACATCTGTGTTTCTGGTGGTCTCCGGCTTTTCACTATATTTTATTATTTGTGGTACTGAGGATTTAACCCAGGACCCTTTGCACTGAGTGATGTTTCTCCAACCCCTTTGTACCTTTTCTTAATCATGAGGCAGTGTCTCGCTAAGTTGCACAGGCTGGGTTCAAACTTGTAATCCTCCCACCTTGGGGTCTCAGAGTGCCGAATTACAGGTGTGTGTCACCACTCCAGGCTAAGGTTTAATTTATCAATTAGGCACAATAATAGACTAGTAATTATTAACAAAACAACATTTTTAAAAACAGGTGGCAAAGTTATATATGTGATGTCTCTTAAATCCCTCTTGAAAGGGTTACTTGAACACCAGCACAGTGACACAATGATGGTCTATCTGATGAGCAAGATGGTTACCAACTCAGAGCTTACGCAGCCTAGGTGTGTTGGACAAGGAATGATTCGTACCTCAGGCTTTGTGGAACGTGGAGGTAAAAAGAGTTCATCATGCTACTCAGAAGGAGATGACATCGAAAACGTACAAATTGTTTATTTCTGAAATTTTCTCTTTAATATTTTGGGAACAGATTAACAGGGGATAACTAAAATCATGGAAAGTGAAACCATGGGTTAAGGAGGGTCTACAACACCCCTATCCTTTCATGATGACTATGGAAACTGCCACCTGCTCAAAGTCATGTCTATTAAGTGGTAGAAATCAGCCACAGAATCCAGGTTTGAGTCCACGGTCTGAACTTTAAATCATGGTATATTGCTTTTGCATACACTCAGTGTTGCAGTTCTACTCTTATTCTAGCTGCCCACCTCAACAAGTTTATCCAGTCACTGCTACTAATAATAAAATTGTGAAATTATTTTTGTGACTGGGGATTGAACCCAGGGCCTCAAACATTCTAGACAAGCACTGTATTAGTGGACTACACCCCCAGCCCCAGTGACTTACTTATTTTGTTCTTCTGAGACAGCATCTCACCATATAGCCCAGCCTGGCCTCAAACATACGGCTATCCTCCTGCCTCAGCTTTCCAAGTACTGGGATTACAGGCGTGTGTCAGCATGCCCAGCTGACTTTACTTTTAACAGGAGAAATTTTTTAGAGTGCACGTTTCTTTGCTAACACAGTAAAGCGCAGTTTATCTAGAATTATTTACATTTGTCTTTGGTCTATACAGATAACTAAATATTTCAAGATAAATGACACAATCACAACTCAAAGTTCTCTCATAATTTTTTCCCTAAACTGTACCAAAAATTTATAGGCTTTTTTGAGCTATACAACCCAATCTATACTCAGTTTTTTTATCTTTAAAATGTGCTGTATTTATTTCCTTGAAGTGGAGGGTGTTAAATTTTCTCTTTTACTGGGTAACTGGTAAAAAAGGGAACTTAAAATGGGCAAATTTTCGCCGGGCGTGGTAGCTCACGCCTGTAATCCCAGCACTCGGGAGGCTGAGACAGGCGGATCGTTGTGAGTTCGAGACCAGCCTGGACTACAAAGTGAGCTCAAGGCCAGCCTGAATGGCATAGTGAGACCCTGTCTCAAAAACAGGGCTGGGGACCTAGCTCAGCGGTCTAAGCGCCTGCCCGGCAAGCGCAAAGTCATGAGTTCAATCCCTGGTGCCGCAAAAAAAAAAAAAAGGGTAAATTTTCACTTGAATTAATTTCATGAATTAGTATGTAAAATTAACTTCTTGTAAGTATCACGAAATACAGAACAAAAAGCACATATATCCTTTTTTTCTCCCTCCCACATTTACTGACCGCAAATCCTAGGAATTTACTTTTTTTCTGTATGGATTTTACTGAATAAAATTGGAATTAAGATTGCTTTGTTCAGTCACTAGTACACCACAGCAATATATGTGCACCCATGTTTATAGCAACACAATCTGCAATAACTAGATCTTGGAAACAACCTAAATGCCCACTGAGGAATGGATAAAAAAAATGAGATATTTTTATTCAATGGAGTACTACTCAGCCACAAAGGATAAACCGGAGACTTCTACAGTAAATGGATGCAACTTGAGACCATACTCATAAGTGAAATAAAACACACTCACATATGTAAACATCTTGTGTCACTAGTGTGAGAAGTGGAAAGAAACAACATATGCATATGTATATGTACATATATGAATATAAAAAACTAAGATAGTTATACTATTGATTTCTCTGAGTTCAATGAAGAGAAAGATCTGTGCTGTTATTGTTCAGACAATTGAATGCAGATGTCTTGTGCTCTGGGTGAATGATTTGGGGATGACAATGTGCAATGTATGTACCATTGCTGTCCCAATTGTTTTGAAATTTTTTTTTCTCTTTGAAATAAAATGGATTTGGAAAAAAAAAAAAAACTTGGTTTTTAAAAATCCCAGGTTAATGATTACAATAGTAATCATTCAAGCCAGGACCATATAGCAAGACCAAGTTGTTGGTAAAATTTAAGATTCTGATAATTAAAAAAAAACTTGCTCCTATCAACAAATTGCCACGATCTCCTGCCATTACACATTATGTGTTCAAATTCATCAAAAATATCTTGATTCAAATTCAGAAATATTTACTTTGTGAGTGCTGTGAGTGAAACTATCACCCTCCCCAAAATGGCTACCTATGAATAAGAGTTTGTAAAGGGAGTCTTCGTGCATGTAGTCAAGTCAATGAAGTCATTCAGGATTAAAGGTGACCCTGTAATCAATGATTGATATCTTTGTGAGGAGAGACTTGGAGACAAACATGTACAAGGAAATTTATGTGTAGATGAAAAGTAGAAACTAGAATATAGTGGAATTACAATCCTGGAATGTCAAAGAAGGCTAGCAATTGCTAGATTTGGAAGAAGAAGTAAGGAACGAATATTCTTTCCTATAAACCTTCAAAGGAAAGGATCCTTTACTGATGCCTTGATTTTGGACTTTTGGACTGAGAAAATATATTATTACTGTTTTAAACTACTCAGTTGTGCTTTGTTGCAGCATCCCTGGGAAACTCATAGAATAAGTTGAAACACCCACAAAAAAGGAGGGGTTTTTCTTGTTTTGTTTTGAGACAAGGTCTCACTGTGTAGTTTAGGCTGGCCTTAAACTCACTGTGTAGCACAGGCTGGCCTTGAATCTGCAGCAATCCTCCTGCCTCAGCCTCCCAAATGCTGGGATTACAGGTATGCACCATCACACCCAGCATAAAGCAGTTATTTTTTGGCTCTTCAATCTCTTCAACAGATTTTATTATTTAATTCATTACTGGCTTTTCTGTTTAGTAAGGGTTTCTCCAACCCTTACTATAGATACTTCTCAAGGATCAATCCTTTGGTTTTGGCTGTTCTATATTTTTACTGAGACTGAATTTGCCACAGTTAATCTCAAATTTATGCATCCTGCCTTTTCAACTGCTCTGTGGCATGACACTGCTCAGTTATCATCTAAGTATAATTTACACGGACCTGACCTTGCTTAAACTCGGGTTCCTATTTCTTTCCACTGATTTTCATATTGTAGTTACTGCATTTAGTAGAGGCTAAAATGCCATCCATTAAAAGATTACTATTGTATTTTCTGTCCCACTAAGGAAAACTGTAAAAGATTACTAAATGTAAGAATCAATTGGATTTAGAGATATTATGAAACAGAGAATCAATGAATATAACACAAAGGAATCACTATTTCAATCTGACTACTTTGATTCCTCTCATCCCCTTGACGTATATATTCAATATTATTAAGTGGTGCGGATTCCTCCTTTACAAAGTCTAGTAATATCTATTTTCTTGGATGTACCCAACTTGTGGCTGTAAGTTGGACGTGCCTGGTGGGCGTGGGCTACTTAGTGGAGAGAATTGTCTTGGGCTGCATGTATAACATAATACAGTTGAAGTATTTAAATAACAAAACTTCTTTACTTAAAAATATTTTTTTACATTTTAACAGGCACATCTAAACCACAGGCTACAAGTTGGCTACGTTTAGCTGGTATAACTGGCTTCTGAGCCTGTTTCTGCATAGTCACATCGCTTATGCATCAATTCTCAGTTAATTTTCTTAAAATATCTGTTTTATTTTTATTCCTTAAGGCTCACTATGATCATTTATTCACATATTTGTTTTCCCAATTAGACTGTTAGGTTTTTTGTTGCAGGAACTGTGTCTTTTTCTTTTCTTTTTTTGAGACACAGTCCTGCCATACAGTACAGGCTGGCCTTGACTCACTATATGGAGTCCAGGGTGGTCTCAAACTTGCAGCAATCTTTCTGCCTTAGTTTCCTGAGTGCAGGGATTATAGGTGTGCACCACATTTTTGTTTTCTGAGACAGGGTCTATGTAGCCCAGGCTTGCCTTGAACTTGTAGCAAATCTCCTGCTTTAACCTTCCAAGTGCTGGGATTAGGGGTGTGTCCCACCATGCTTGGGTATCTTTTTCTTTATGTTTCATTAATGTTTTGAATATGGTAAGGTTTCAATAAATATTTTAAGAGAGTAAAATGCTAACTAGATTTTAAAAACTATTTTCTTTTATATTGAAATTAATTCACAACTCACAACTTGCATTTCTTTGTCTCATCACATATTGTTTAGCTATTCCCTCCACAATGTATAAGCTGTAAAAAAAAAATTGTAGTGCTATTAACTTTCAAAATCCAGTTGTTTTACCGTCTTTATATTTCCTATAAGACTAACAGCAATTTTTAAAAATCTAGTAAGAACTTTAAAAATGTCAGAATTGACTACAGTACCATGAAAAACACAGAAGACAGCATTGTACCTATAGAGGAAGACTGTGGACTAATCAGAAGGTCCTCTTGGACTTGTTCACTTCCAGGTACTGTCTGCTGATCACTCAGTGAACTCTGAGATGCACTGACAGGCTGGGACACTTCCTCATGGGCCTCCTCATCACTCAACCTTTCTACTTTGACTTGGACATCTTCTTCAGCACCCAGAGGCAAAGCAGCTTTTGTGCTCTCACAAGTCACACAATCAGTCACTCTTCTACCTGTCTCAGATGGGCCAGGTAATTCTAAAGTCCGGGTGTTTTCTGCCTGCTTAGCTTTCTCAGGCTGAATCCTTCGATCAATTCCAAAAGGAAAAGTCCAAGGAAAAGCTAAAGAAGAGTCCACTGGTTGATTTCTATTTTCTGTGTAGGAAGCTGAAGAATTTAATACCTGGGGTGAGCTTGTTTGTGTGCTACACTTCACAGGACTCTCAGGAGACATAACAATGTAGCTTTTGCGCTTTCTCCGGGATTCTCGGCAGACAGGAATGGTTCTTTCCACCACACTGCACTCTGAAGACACTGGAGAAATGCTTCCATCTCGAGAAGTAAAATTGCAGTTAGAATTATTTTCTTGTCCAGCATCTAGACTTTTTTCTGGTTGGTTATTGGGTGTATTCCACAAAATACTTGATTTCATGAACTCTGAGCAGGTGCTAGCAACACTAAACATTTGCATATAGCTGGCTGCAGCTAGAACGTCAATAATATTTTCTGTGTTAATTGACAGAGTGGCCGTGTAAGCATATTCTAAAAGAGGTATAAAGCCAGTCACTGTAACATGATGCAGATCCAACACACTCTTGTTCTCATCCTCCGCTTGGCCTACAAGTTTGGTGCGAAAGAAATCACTGCAAGCTGCTAGGACCACCTTATGTGCCCGGAAGATTTTATCCTGGACACGAATAGTGACATCACAGAAATGTCCATCATTTCGCAGCATATTTAGTTTTCCAAGCATTTCCTGACTGTGGGAAGAGGAGCTATGAGTAAATGTTTTCACACCCATCTTTTCCTTCCTCTTCTACAGATGCTCTTCAAGGATGTAAATGAATCAGAAATGTCCTAAAAAAATACATAAAATAAAGCATTAAATAATGGTTTGGGGGTGCTGAGGCCATAGCTCAGCGGTGCAGCGCCTGCCTGGCAAGTGCAGGGTCCTGAAATCAATTTCCAGTACAAAAAAAGAAAGAAAAAAAAAAGGTTTGGTAGTTTAAACAGGCAATTAACATAGTTTTCATGAAGCCACAGTGTCAAATAAAAAGACTGAAAGATTGTAGTGAGAAACTTCAGATATGGACTGTATTAAAATAAATTATTCCGAGTAGTCAACCAGTGGAATCTGTAAACTACTGTTTTAATCAGCTGGAGAGTTTTAAATATAGTTTGTAAATAGTGATGTGCATGCTGCATGCCCAATATGCAGTATTTTAAAAGTTGTACCTTTGACTGTCGAGTTATCTTTGCCAGAAGGTATACTCTTATTTTGGTTTCTAAATGTGAGTATGCAGTAGCAGGTAATGCCAGTTCAAACATGAAACAATTCACTATATAATAATTCTTTTGAGTGTTCTACTCAGGTACATGTATAGGTAAAAGAAAAGCAATGGAATGGAAAAAAATCTCCAGATTAAAAAAAGATCACTGATATTTTAATGGGAAGACAAAAATCATCAATCTGAAATTCTGCTTTGTTTGATATGACAAAAGGCATAAATTCTATGTTAAGATAGAGGTAAGACCAATGAAATAATCTTGGCCATAATTGGTGGAAACATTTGAATATAAACCTGCTCTAGAATCATTACTCTTTTTGATGGATTGAAGGGTTGCCTAATTCTAGAATGGAAAATAAAGCAAAATAAGATTATTAAGCTTAATCAAAATCCTGCTCCACATGCTCTTCCTAAAGACAATCACAAGACACTGCAGCTTAATGTATGTGGTATTTTTTTTCTCATAGGAGAAGACTAAAAGGAAGGAAAGGGGAGGGCTCTATGAAGTATCTGGTTCATTTGCGGTATCCCAGGAAGCTGGCTTCTGCTTTTAATTAAAGCTGGGCCATCAAAGGTGCTTACTTTGACTGCGATCATGTAGTTCAGGGAGGAAACATGCCTTCAGAACAAGTGACAGTTATAACCCAGGGACCCTCTGCATGAATAAAGGTATAAACGCAAGAAATTAAACAACATATTTGGAAAATGTGTAACAGGGTGTTAAAATGAAACCACTTCAATCCTGATTATTTAGAAGCCCTAAACAATAGACATTGCACTACATTTCCAAGTGAGGTATGAGGCTACCTATGTATGCAAAGAGGGCATGGAAAACTTGGTCAACGTGAGTTCCTCCTACCTCCAATAACCACAGAGTTAAAGATTAGAAAAGGAGCTCTGCTGAGATGAACCAGTGCATTTTGAGTTCTATCCTACTCCCTCCTACTTTTCTGCAAAGGAAAGATATAGAAGCACATTTGTCCTTTGTTTTAGGTCTATGAAAAATGTGTCATACTTGAAAGAACTCTAGAGGTCATGAGTCTGTTTAAAACACTGGCCAAGACCAGAAACTATGCTTACTATCTTCTAACAGTACACAAATGTGGTTGAGAGCACAGACTGAAGCCAGGATGCTGGGTTTGCATCTCATTCTGTCATTTATAGCTATGTGAATTTAAGCAAGTTACTCCACTTTCTGTACCTTAATGCCTTCAGTAAAATAGGTATAACAGAACCTATGATACAGAGTTCTGAGGTTTCAATCACGTAAGCCATGCTAAGAGTTGTGAACACTATGTTGAACTGTCAACATAATCAATGGCAGCTTCTACCTCAGCTTCTGCCTCTCTTAATTCTGGCAGGCCAGAAATCACAGTTGGTTCACGGGGGAAAGTAATAAAAGTGTGAGAAAACAGAAAAAGAAAGCAAACCAAACCCTACACTTCTACTGTAGGCCTTAGGTAGGAAAGGCGGGACGTTTTAAACTCTGAATCAAGTTTATTAGTCCTTGAAAACATTGTTCTTATTTCCCGAAGAGTGATCAGAAAAGGGACTAAGACCTGTCCTCCCGGGAGCTGGAGACAGAATGAAGCTTTCAGTACAAACTTAAACGAAGCTGGGCCTGGAGGCGCACACCTGGAGCTCCACAGTCAGGAGGCCGAGGCAGGGGGAGCACTTCAAGCTCCGGGCCAGCCTGTGCTGCACAGAGACTCTGTCTCAAAAATATTAAATGAACAGTGAGTGGGAGACAAAAATAAACTGGGTCATGAGTACCTCCCCTAAGTCATTCTTTTATTAATACACAGAGTGTATAACATTTACACATACAGTACAAGGTCTAATATAATTGGAGGAATGGGATGACAGGAAGATGAAGTTAGCCTGGGAAAAGACTTCTATGCTATGTATTTATTACATGTATTTCCCAAGTGCACAGAGAAACTCTAATATATTCTAGAATTTTAAAAAAACAGACAGTAGGGCTGGGGATCTAGCTCAATGGCCTAAACACCTGCCTGGCAAGCATGAGGTCGTGAGTTCAATCCCTGGTGCTGCAAAAACAAACAAACAAAAAAGAAACCAGACAAATACACTTTGGAAATAGTGCAACATTATTCACTGAGGCAAAACTTGCAAAAGGGATGAAATTACAATATTTGAAAAAAATCACAAATAGCCTGGGAAGTTCAAAAGTCAGGAAATATAACCTGCTTTTTCTGAAGTTGATAATGCTGTTCAAAAACATCTCATTTCTCTCCATGTGCGTAGATGACTTTGTGTAGTTATACTTCATCTGAACATGTTTAAAATTTTTAAGTATTGTTTAATTATAATTTAGAATTTGTGTAGCTTGCACAAGTAATAAAAATATATTAGTGCCAGGCGTGGTGGCCCATGCCTATAATTCCAGCATTTGGGAGGCTGAGGATCACCATGACTTTGAGGCTAAGTTTGGGCTATACAGCGAGACCCTATCTCAACAAACAAAACAAAAATTAGTATAACAAGTTAGAATGTGAACTATTCGGTAATAAGAAACAGTTTCCTTCACACCTTTTAATTTCAAATAACTAATGAAATAGTATACGTACATGTTTACGAAAGCGGCAATGATGATTTTGTTTCAGATAGCCTGAAAACTACTATCTTGTTTCAGCCCGAAAAGTTTTTGATAAATATTGTACATAGCTTAGTTGACAGAATTATTTATACTAGACATATTTTAGGTTTTGAATTGTGATTCTACTATATACCAGTCAGGTACTATATCTTAGTCGAGTTACTTTTCTCAAATACTTTGGTTTTCCCATCTGAAAAACAGGAATTACAGACATACTTCCAAGACAACCCAGAAAGATTAAATTTCCACAATTCCTGGCATAAAACAAGTATTCCCTACATGTTCACTATCCATTCACACTAGAAAAATATGGATGAAAATTAAATGTAGGGACAAGGGGTACAGCTCAGCGGTATAGCACTTACCTAGCATGCATGAGGTCCTCAATTTGATCCCCAGTACACAAAAACAAAACAAGACCAAACAGAGATCAAAATTCAGAATGTCTATTATATTTCTTGTATGACATAGGGCATAGTTTGAATATGCCTATTTTGTTATGAAGATTAGAAAAAAAAAGATTAGCTGATTAAAAATTATCACAGAACTTGAGAGTCAAACGAAGTAGCTTAGTATATGTATATAAAGTAAGG
This sequence comes from Cuniculus paca, assembly GCA_004365215.1. Taxonomy (NCBI): domain Eukaryota; kingdom Metazoa; phylum Chordata; class Mammalia; order Rodentia; family Cuniculidae; genus Cuniculus; species Cuniculus paca. The sequence goes on along the minus strand of RJWT010022951.1, from coordinate 7,442 downwards.
CAGCTGACTAGGTTTTAATTATACTAAAATGGAACTGAGATCATTTTATTTGCACCCTGTATTTTGATTAAACCAAATCAAAGACAGAAAAGCTTAAGGAGAGGGATGAAATTGGCTTAAGATGCCTCTAAGAGGTATACCCTGGGTGGGAATTTATGTACAAACTTTGTACTGGTTGTTATGTACAACACACAGGACCAGGAGCTTTAGATACACTGTCTCATATTGGGCTGGATGATAATATCCTAACCTTACAGAGGAAAAAACAGGCTCAGACAAATCACTTTGTTCAGGGCCATTGATATCTATGCCATGCTAATGACCTAGGACTTTCTCCCTAGAATAAGCACTGGGTCAGAACTTAGGGCCTTCCCATTGAGCCACACCTCCAGCCATATTTTTAAAATTTTGAAACAGGGTCTTGCTAAGTTGCTCAAACATACAATCTTCCTGCCTCAGCTTTCCCAAGTGCTAGCATTTTAGGGTGTGTCATCATGCTTAGTTTAAAGACCTAGGGTCTTATACAATAAATATAGGCAGTTGCAAAGGAGTGATATAATCATATCTATATTCTAAAACTATTCTGGTGGCAACCGAGAAGGTAGATTTTAAAGTAATTATTGTAACAGTACAAGTACATGACAAACTTCAGCCAAATTAAATCAGTAGTGATAAGGATACAGAAAATAAAAAGTATTTAAGAGGAAAAACACCTGGGCATGATTTTGTATTATGGGTGGGGTAGGAGAAAACTACAAGAGAATAAAAAAACAAAGAATAGCTGGGCGTGGTGGCTCACGCTGTAATCCCAGCACTCGGGAGGCTGAGACAGGTGGATCGTTGTGAGTTCGAGACCAGCCTGGGCTACAAAGTGAGCTCAAGGCCAGCCTGAATGGCATAGTGAAACCCTGTCTCAAAAACAGGGCTGGGGATCTAGCTCAGCGGTCTAAGCGCCTGCCCGGCAAGCGCAAGGTCATGAGTTCAATTCCTGCTGCAAAAAAAAAACAAAAAAACAAAAACAAAAAAACAAATAAAAACAAAGAATAGAAGGAAGAACTGATTTTGACAGGGGTTAAAGATGGTAGAAAAGAATTATTTTGGTTTGGGACATAATGAGAGTGGAATACCTCTGGTAATAATATTCATGTTCAAGCCAGGCCTGGTGGCGGACGCCTGTAATCCCAGCACTCGGGAGGCTGAGACAGGTGGATCCTTGTGAGTTCAAGACCAGCCTGGGCTACAAAGTGAGCTCAAGGCCAGCCTGAATGGCATAGCGAGACCCTGTCTCAAAAAGGGTTGGGGATCTAGCTCAGTGGCCTAAGTGCCTGCCTGGCAAGCGCAAGATCATGAGTTCAATCCCTGGTGCCACAAAAAAATAAAATAAAATAAAATATCCATGTTTGGATATACATATGACATTTCTTAATGTGGTTTGGGGTTTCAGGAAGAAGTTAGAACATGACCTAAATACTGAATTTTAGGTAAGTCATTGTTATAGTGTGAGTCTGGATGTTCCCCCAAAGCCTCATGCAGTCATGGAGTTGGGCTTCTGGAGCTTGTGAATGACTCATGGTCCAATGCTGGGATTACGGGTGTGAATGCTACACCCAAGTGGGTGTATGTAATATAAGGAACAGAAAGAGTCTTCTTTCTGGGCTCCTTCCCTTTGGCTCTTGTTGCTTGTGCTATTTTCTACCCTATGAACTGTAGCCTTCTGCCATGGGTCACTCTGCCTTGGAGCCAGCTTATTATGGACTGAAATATCCACAAACTGTGAGCTAAATAAACCTTCCCTTCCTTCATTTTGGGTGTCAGGTATTTTGTCTCAGCAACCAGAGAAAAGTAACCAAGATGGTCTACAGCTGAAGACATATAAAGACTGTATGGGAAAGAGGAGCAGAATGGTAAGCAGAGATAAGCTTCAAGTATGCAGAGCAACAGGAATTCATGAAAACATTTTTATCTTAATTTACCTTTTGATCCTATCTAGTATTTTACATAAAACACACACAACACACATATACTGTTCAACAAAATGACAGGCAGCAAAATATGTAAAAGGATAAACATGTCTTAAAATTTCTTAATAGAACTATGACAAAACAAGGCAATCTGAGGAGGGCTGCACTGGGCAAAAATGAAACAATAAACCAAAATACGCAAGGTATGTTTAAATTCATAAGTTCATATGACACTAGAAACAAACCAATTTATCAACTTTAAAAGATGCTACTAGGATGGGGTGGTGGTGCATGCCTACAATCCAGCACTTGGGAGGCTGAGGCAGGACTGCTGCAAATTTGAGGATAGCCTCGGCTCCAAAGTGGCTTCAAAGTCAGCTTGAACTGCATAGTGAATCTCTGTCTCAAAAAGACAAAAGACACTACTGAACTATTTTGAAAACTGGTTTTAAAAAGTGCAAAAGACTAAACCATTTACACTGCGTTTTCAATACAGATGGCATACATGAATTGTCAAATGGAATATGAAGGCTTCTGAATTTTATTTCTTATCAAAAGGAACCACGGCCCCTTAAGAGAAAAGGCTGATTCTATATGTGGGGCAGTGAATGTCCCATCTAACAAGATAGTGAGGAAGCTACACTGTTGGTGTGAGTGTAAACTATGGATATGAATAATGGAGATTCCTCAAAACACTAAAACTAGAAGTTCTATTTATATAGGAACCAGAAGCTAGATTTCCGGAGATAAAAAAATAATTACTTTGGTTAATAAAGAAAGAAGGAGGCCCATTCACCCCGGAGCAACACAGCAGCAGCTGCTGCTCTGGGACTGGCTTGAGTTAAAGGCGCGCACAGCGAATTTCACCTAGCTGTGCAACTAGGGACCTCACCAGCAGACCTGCGCGCATTACACCATCAGCCCGGGACATGTGGAGCCTCCCTGGGGTCCTGCCTGGGCTCTGCCCAGACACTGCCCAGCAACAGAACACCCACAGTGGTAGTCTTGGCTGGAGCTGAAGGCGTGCACTGTGAGTTTCACCTAGCCTTGGAGCCTCAACCGTGCATGTTGGATTCACCTCCCACAGTGGAATACAGGAAAATGACAAAACGAAAGAGCAAAATGCAATCTTGCACCTCCAGTCCTTCTGAAACAAGTCAAAGAGATATGGACATAGAAGAAAGTTTACGCCACACACCTGAAACTTCTGAAATGATAGCAACTGAAGTAAAGAAACAACTCCATGAAGCTTTAAAGGAACTAAGAATAGAAATGATTTCCCAGGTAAAACGAGATGATAAATGTAATGAAAGAAATGCTAAGCACATCTAAAGAAGATATAGTTGAAAAAATAGAGAACACTGCAAAAGGATGCAAACCTTGAATGAAGAATAAAAGAAAGAATTAGAATGCATGAAACAGATTCAAAGAGATATCCAGGAAATCAAGAAGGCCATCGAAAGCTCGCAAAGCCGCCTCAATGAATGTGAAAATAGAATTTCAGACCTTGAAGACGTGCTTGCAGCTAGTGAGGAAGAAAGGAAACATCTTTTAAAAATAACAAGGAAGCCGGGTGTGGTGGCTCATGCCTGTAATCCTAGCACTCAGGAGGCTGAGACAGGGGGATCGTTGTGAGTTCGAGACCAGCCTGGGCTACAAAGTGAGCTCAAGGCCAGCCTGAACAGCATAGTGAGACCCTGTCTCAAAAACACCAGGGCTGGGGATCTAGCTCAGTGGTCTAAGCGCCTGCCCGGCAAGTGCAAGGTCGTGAGTTCAATCCCTGGTGCCACAAAAAAAACAAAAACAAAACAAAACAAGGAATCAGGAAATAGCAATTCAGCAGTTGCAAGATGATGCAAAGAAAAACAATGTAAGATTGGCAGGTGTAAAGGAAAAAAAAGCAGAAAACACAAATGACATAAAAACACTATTTAAAGAATAGCTGAAAATTTCCCAAACATGGGAAACAAAACTGACATACAGATAAGTGAAGCATATAGAACTCCAACTAGCCATAACCAAAATAAATCAACACCCAGACATATAATTATCAGCATTCCAGAAATTCAACATAAGAACAGAATATTAAAAGCTGTTAGAGAAAAGAAGCAAATCACCTATAAAGAAAAGCCCATCAGAATCACAGCAGACTTCTCAAAACAAACAATGAAGTCAAGAAGAGCATGGAGTGAAGTATTTCAAGTCCCAAAGGAAAACAACTTCCAACCCAGACTGATGTATGCTGCAAAACTATCCTTCAAAATTGATGGAGAAATAAGATACTTCCATGACAAACAGCAGCTGAAGAACTTCATGACCACCAAACCAACCCTGCAAAGAATACTGAAAGATACTCTAGATAGACATGAAAAGAGCTACGACATCAAAAACATCAACAGAAGAAGAACACCAAGCAGGGCAAACAATTAAGTAGCAGGTAAAGGTAAAGAAACCACCACAGAAAGATAACATGACTAAAACAAGCCAGTATATATCAGTTATAACCATTAATGTAAATGGCCTCAATTCACCAATCAAAAGAAATAGACAGGCAGAATGGATCAAGAAACAACATCCAACCATATGCTGTCAACAAGAAACCCATCTAACCCAAAAGGAAATTCATAGACTGAAAGTCAAAGGACGGAAAACAATACTCCATGCAACAGGAACCCCTCCCAAAAAAGCAGGGCTAGCTATTCTGTTTGCAGACAATGTGAACTACAAACAAATAATGGTCAAAAGAGATAAAGAAGGTCACTACACACTGGTTAGGAGAAAACTCCAAGAGGAAGAAATAACAATCTTAAATATATATGCACCAAATATGGGAGCACCCAACTATATAAAACAGATATTAATAGAAATGAAAAATCAAATAAGCAATAACACAATTATAACAGGAGACCTTAACACATCCTTGACACAAAGAGACAGATGAACTAGACAAAACCAGCAAAGAAATGACAGAACTGAATCAAACCTATGAACAAATGGACCTGGTAGACATCTACAGTTTTCCACACAACAACATCAGAGTACACATTCTTCTCAGCTTCATGTGGTACATTCTCTAGAATAGACCATATACTAGCCCACAGAACATGCTTAAGTAAACACAAAGGAATCGAAAGTGTCCCACGCATACTATCTGATCACAGTGCCATCAAACTGGAAATCAGTGACAAAAGAAACTGCAAAAACTCCGTAAACACATGGAAATTAAATAATACACTCCAGAATAATCAGTGGGTCACACAGGAAATTAAAGAAGAAATTAAACAGTATCTACAAGCAAATGAAAATACAAATACAACTTACCTGAATCTATGCGATGTAATGAAAGCAGTCCTCAGAGGGAAATTTATTGTGGTGAATTCCCACATCCAGAAAATGGAACAAACACAAACAATCTGATGTTACACCTCAAACATCTAGAAAAAGAAGAGCAAGCCCAACCCAAAGCCAAAAGAAGGGAGGAAATTATAAAGATCAGAGCAGAAATTAATGCAATTGAGACTAAGAGAACAATACAAAGAATCAACGAATCAAAGAGCTGGTTCTTTGAAAGAATAAATAAAATTGATAAGCCCTTAGCCAACCTTATTAAAAAAAAGGAAAGAGAAAACTCAAAACCATGCAATAAGGAATGAAAAGGGTAAGATCACTACAGACTGGAAATACAGAAGATCATCAATACCTATTTCGAAAATCTTTACTCTCAAAGGTTCGATAACACTGAAAAAAATGGACAGATTTCTAGAAACATATCAATTACCAAAGCTGGATCAAGAAGAGGTAAAACTACTGAATAACCCAATTTAAGGAAATTGAAAATGTAATTAGAACTTTACCAACCAAGAAAAGTCCAGGTCCTGATGGATTCACAGTTGAATTCTACAAGAAATTCAAGGAAGAGTTAATGCCAACACTCCTCAAACTCTTTAATGAAATTGAAAGGGAAGCAAGTCTCCCTAAATCATTCCTGGAAGCAAGTATTACCCTATTACCAAAACCAGAGAAAGACCCAAGCAAAAAAGAGAACTACGGGCCAATCTCCCTAATGAACACTGATGCAAAAATCCTCAATAAAATACTGGCAAACCGAATCCAGCAAGTCATCAAGAAGATTATACACCATGAACAAGTGGGATTTATCCCAGGAATGCAAGGATGGTTCAACATACGCAAATCAATAAATGTAATACACCATATCAATAGAGCCAAAGATAAGAACCACATGGTCATTTCAATAGATGCAGAAAAAGGTTTTGATAAAGTCCAACACTCATTCATGATAAGAACTCTACAGAAAATTGGAATAGATGGCCTTTACCTCAATCTGATAAAAGCCATCTATGACAAACCAACAGCCAGTATCACATTAAATGGTCAAAAACTGAAAGTTTTCACTCTAAAATTGGGAACAAGGATGTCCATTATCACCACTCCTATTCAATATAGTGCTGGAAACATTAGCCGAGCAAGTAGACAAGAGACGGAAATATAAAGAATAAGGATAGGAAAGGAAGAAGTTAAATTATTGCTATTTGCAGATGACATGATACTCTACATAGAAGACCTGCAAAACTCCATAGAAAGACTTTTGGATGTCATAACCAAATTCAGTAATGTAGCTGGATACAAAGTCAATACTCAGAAATCAATAGCATTCTTATACAAACAACAAACTCACTGAGAGAGAAGTAAGAGAAACCACACCCTTCACAATAGCATCCAAAAGAAAATGAAATACTTAGGAATCAAACTAACAAAGGGAACAAAAGATCTATTCAACGAAAGTTACAGTACTCTGAAAAAAGAATCGAAGATCAAGACATTCCGTGCTCATGGGCAGGAAGAACAAACATTGTGAAAATGGCCATTCTCCCAAAATTATTATACAGATTTAATGCAATTCCCATCTAAATACCATTAGCGTACCTCACAGATGGAGAGAAATCATTCTTAAAAATCATCTGGAACCACAAAAGACCAAGAATAGCAAAGCCACTTCTGGGCAGCAAGGGCAAGGGAGGCAGCATCACAATCCCAGACCTGAAATTACACTACAAAGCTACTGTAATAAAATCAGCATGGTACTGGAATCAAAACAGACCTGAGGATCAATGGAATAGATTAGAAGATACCACCTCAACTACAAACACACTCAGCCACCTTATCTTTGACAAACGGGCCAAACATGCTCACTGGAAGAATGATAGCCTCTTTAATAAATGGTGCTGGAAAAACTGGCTTTCCATATGCCAAAAACTAAAACCAGACCCAAGCCTATCACCATACACTAAACTAAAGTCAAAATGGATCAAAGATTTAAATATTAAAACAGAAACACTAAATCTGCTGGAAAACAAAGTAGGTAGAAATCTTGAAAACATAGGGGTAGGTGGAGAATTCATGAACAAAAGTCAAACTGCATGGGAAACACTTCCCAGAATCAACAACTGGGATCTTGTCTTG
>RJWT010022950.1:0-16988 GCA_004365215.1 Cuniculus paca | reverse complement strand
GTAGTACAGGAAATTTCTAAGAAATTTCTAAATTTCTTAAGAAAGAAAAATTCCGAAGGAAAAAATACATGGGAGTCTTAAGATGAATATCCACCAGGGTGAGTGTGATGATTGTCAGATTGCCTGTGATGCTGAGCAAATAGGTAAGAAGCAGGAAGATAAATAACACAACTTTCAATTGTGGGTCATCAGTCAAGCCTGCCAAGATGAACAGTGTCACTGCTGTATGGTTTCCCATTAAGTTGCTTTTAATTCATCAGGTCTGAATATAAAAACAAATAAGTAACAAATATCTACAGGTAAATACGGTTTAACAATAACAGAGTGGTGCTCCAGGAAGAATGTCTGTATTTTCAGAGTATCTGGACAAACACTTAACACGTTAGTTTACAATTCCACAGGAACATAATCTATATAATGCAATCATTCTCCCTTTATGAAAAAATAAGGCAATTTAAAGGTACTTGAAAACAGCAAAATGTTTTTGTCTTTCTTGATAATACACAAAAGTTGTTATGATCATTTTCTGTTCAATTAAAAATTGAACAAAACCAAATAAATTTCTAATAAAAAAGAAAGTGATGGCTGCCATTGGATACTCTTCAGTGCATATTGCGCACTCAGAAAACAACACATACACCTCCACACACAAACACACTCCTGTGTAACACACAGGGTACAACAACTTTACCATTTTACTCAACTAATTAAGCTCAAACGCCTGCTTCTTATCTCATGTACTTTCATTTCAGATTTGATTTCAAATTAATGACAACCAAGCATAGGATATAATTTAATTTATTCTTATTAATATTTTCACTGATTCCATCTCTGTTGTCACATTACCTCTTTTACCCTGTATCACAACAAAAAATGACAAAGAAGAGTCTGATAAATGTCAGTGGGTGTAGTCAGACACTGCAGTTTTCCTCTGAGGTTGTGGCTGCTGGAATGGACTAAGTAAGGTGTGCTGTGCAATACAGGGATACAAACACAAAGAGAATTATATCGATACAATTTGAGGAACTTACATGATGTGGAGAAGCAAAGATAAAGCTGTATACAATCCTAGAGAGATAAGTTGGACTCTTAGATTGGGATAATGAGCTTAATTGAAAATTTAAAATATGGTTATGTATACATCAATTAGGAAGTAAATATTGTAAAGGGGAAACTGTGCAGTAACAAAATTTATTCCCATTTGCTTCCAGTTTTTTTGGTACCTTTTGGTTCATTGTCTACAAAGATTAAAACATGACCACTTTCTAATTCAGTGGTTAAAAGTGAATGTTTGATAGATTTCAAAAACATGGTGAATCACAGAATAGCATTGACATAAATTTTAGATGGCTTAATTTCTCTATTAAGAAATTTTTCTATGCTAAGAGTATTCAAACATCCATGCAAACACACAATTAAATAAATATTGAGATAGTAACAATAGATAATTCAGCACATTTCAAGAGAGCAAAGTTAAGAAAGAAAAATTACATTTCCAGGGCAAGTATGCTGAAGATCTAACACTAAGATTAATGATATCTCTATAGAAAATTTCTTGTCTTGGTAACAACATCACAAAATGCCAAACGATTATTGTTTCATCATGGGCTTGGCATTATAGGACAATACTTTCTATCTTTGGGATATCAACATAATTACTTGCGGCCTGAAAAACTACGTTATCACTAAACATACAGGGAAACTTGATAGAGCTAGTGCACACACTTGTAATCTCAGCACTCTCAGAGGTAGAGGAAAAAGGCCAGCCTGCCTGGCAATTGAGTAGCTTGGAGAGACCATGTGTTAAAATTTAAAACAATAGCCTGGCAAACGCAAATTCGTGAGTTCGATCCTTGGTACCAAAAATAATTTTAAAAAAATTAAAAAATAAAACTATAATAAAAGGCTCTGTAGGTATAGCTCATTGTGAAGGTCCTGGGCTTGATTCTGAGTACTGAGAGGAAGAAGGCAGAAAGAAGGGAGGAGGAAAAGAAGGAATGGATGAACGAAGAAAGAAGGAGGGATTTATTTCAAATAATTTTTGCAGAATTTTACAAATGGAAATTTAAATTATAAAACAGATCTTAAAGGGAGAAAAAATAAAACAGATACTCCTAAAAGAGCAGTTTGAAGAGAAATTAAATAAAGATCACATGTATGACTTCTTAAAAAAAAAGTAAACTGTTTTTAAGACCATGTGCATTAATAATAGTAATAATGCAGATACATGAGACAAAAACTCACTGTTTTAATGGACATTCCTTTCACATTCAGATAATTTTTGAAGCAATCTCTTATAAAATTTTCCTCATTTACACAAACAACCCTAATGACAACAATTATAGAAATGTTAGTATCTAAAATACATAGACTAGAAATTTATCATGTCTAATTATTCGTTTGTTCAACCACAATGATCGCAGATCAAGTATCCCCCAAAATATGATGCAAGAAAATGAAATTTGCATTATAAATCAAGAATACAAATTTAATTGATTTAGTTGTGTTAGGTATAGTGAATACCAGATAAATTAACAAAAGAAAAAGCTTTGCAAATCTAAATTATACTGATATTCCATGGTTTTCTTTCACATTTTTCTAAAAATGAAAATCTAGAGACTGGAGAAAGAAAAGAGTAATGATTTAATGGAAAAAAGAGAACAAATATAAGTTATAATATATCTAACAAAAAATAGTATCTTTTACATTTACAAATATTATTTTCATCTTAAAGAATACCCCAAAAAGTTTAAAATGTAAACATGTATCTGAGACAAATATATGTATCATGCATCTTCCCTAAAAAGATGCAGACACAAGTTTATCTCAAGAAAAATCACTTGATCTTATATTTAACTTTTTTACTATAACATTTTGAGTACGTAGAAACTTCATTCCTGTTTCAACGATTCTCATCATACTGCCACAGTCTTTGGCTGTTTTTATCTCACAAATAACTGGCACTCTTAGAAATGGCTTTATTACCTCAATAATTGCAGTTAGACTAGTGTAAATCAAAGTTCTCCATTTACTGTCATTTCTTTGTGTACTGCATCCTTTTCTATGGATTGCCCACAATGCCATATAAAATCAATCAATCCTGAACTTTCGGAGTGTTTGTGGTTTCTGTACCCTAAGCCTAATGACAATGTCCAAAGACAATGAAGAAGTGTCATGAGAATATGAGACTCGAGAACATTATTTCCCTAATGATCACCAATTTATATTTTATATAAATCATTCCATTCCTCTATATTTTTAAACACAAAATATACCTTAAAAGGAAACTACTTTAAAGTATGTCACCAGAGAAATCAGCATAGATTGACCTAATGCATGTTTGTACATCCATTAGTGGAAAGAAAAAGTTTATAATTTGCATGGGATGCATCTAAAATACACATAATTATTCAGATTATAGATTCACATTGCCTTCAACATCACTTTGCAGCAGAGTGTTTTAATCTAGGACTCCCAATTCAGTTATTTGACTTGGATTGTGAACTGAATGAAGTTGATCCAATCTGTCTAGTTCAAGCCATCATTTGTGTACAATTCTCAGCCCATTCTGTGCATCTGAATAGATTGAGGTGAATGTTGGAGGTGTTTAGCCGGTGGTATGGGTGGGTGTGTGGGGCAGTGGGCAGTTGTTGGTGCAACTTCCTTTAATTTCTGGAAGCCTGACAGAGCCACCTGGAAAGGGATGTCATACCAAACATTCAGTTAAGTCTAAGGCTCTTGAAGCAGTTTGAGACATCTGCATGGGAAATTTTCTTCTGGAAGAAGACTTCTGGTACTGTTCTTAAAATCGAGATTCATAAATAATCTTCAGGCCATGTCAGATCACACCCTTAGGCAATAGCTTGCTTTCAACCCCACTATGATCATGTTCAGGGTGTATAATCCAGTATCCATATTTTCATATGTTTTGGTTGTGTTTCCTATTGTATCCTTCTCTTACCCAAGGTCAGTTAAGTGAAAGATAAAGATATTTTAATAAACATTAACTACCAGTAAATTTAAGTTGCCTTGGCCTTAGTCTATTTTTTGTTCATGATAACAGAATAACTCCAGCTGGACCACCTATAAAGGAAAAGGCTCATTTTGGCTAATGTTTCTGGAGACGTGGAAGTTGGAGGTCAGATGCCTGCCATGTGTAAGGGACTCATGTAACCTCTGCTCATAACAGAAAGTGGAAGAGCAAGTGGGCTTGTTTGGAGGACAAGAAAGGGATCAAACTCCTGTAATAACTAGGCATTGATCTTGCACAAAGGCACTGATTCTTTCAGAATGACCCATCCCCAGGGATCCAGACACCTCTGATTAAATCCCAGTGATACATTGAAGAGTTAAAGTTTCAACATCGAAGATTTTGGGGACACACTAAAACAATGGCAGCTCCCTGTGCGAAGGGTATAGGCTAGAAGTCATCCCAAGTAGACTGGTCTCCATTTGCTATTAGGGAAAAAAGATACATTATTTCCAGGAACCATCAAGATGGCCCCTTGAACTTTCAAAATGGGTTCACATAAAGTCTTGCCTATGTCTTTCTTGATCAATTCCCTAGGAAGAATACAACATATTTCTTTCTGTAGACAGCTGTGTTCTGTAACCACGCTGCTTTCTGTGGGTGCATGATCAGGAAGAAATGAGTAAGGTGGCAGTTCTTAGTCTCCTCCTGAACAACTTGTGTGACAAAAGCTGTCAAATGTAGACGCTTTGCAGAGCTCAACACAAGACTTAACTAGTTACAAAGATCGTAAGTGCATAAGTCCCTTTCCCCAAGTCTAGGAAATCACTGTATGTTTATTTTCTCTTCAAAATACCATATAAGTAGAATCATGTAGTATATGATCTTTTAACTCTGTCTTTTTATGTACCAGTGTGCCTTTAACAGTTGTCATCTATGTTTCTGCATAATTGTTTCTTTTATGGTTCAATAGTAAACATTCAATAAATCTACAACATGTATCGAGCCCTTCACCCACTGAAGAACATCTGCATTGCTTTCTTGTTTTGTAATTTTGAATAAGCCATTTATCATTTACCTAGAAGGGTTTGTGAAGTGAACACGTGTTTTCAAACAATTGATAAAGCACACGGGAGTGAAATTTTGGGATTATGTAAAAAGACTTGATTTAGCTCAATATAAGATTGCCAAATTAACCTCGAGGGACTCTATCATTTTGTGTTCTTACCAACAATGAATGAGAAATTCAAATAATAGATTTTACATTTTTTAGTTACAGTTGTACCAGTATTGGTCAATACATTTTAGGCTCACATTTTAAGTAAACATTTAGGACTCAGGTCTTAGAGCATTGATTCTTTTTCGTAGTGAATTTCCATTATCATGTCTGCTATTGGTTCTTGTTATATAGTTTTCTAGTGTGAAATATAGATATTTTAGTTTTGTTTCAATAAATTTCACCATCCTTTTACTTTTCACCTGTAAGTTTTCTTATATAAAGAATTACCATCAAATGAAATAATGACAGCCTTTTGAGAAATGGATACGCTAATCACACTGATCTGAGCATTAAAAATTGTGTATATGTATTGAAGTATCACATTATATACCATAAATATGCAAAATTATGTCAATTAACATATATATTTTTAATTACTTCCAAAAAATAATAATACAGCAGATTTGTTGTCAACAATATATATTAATTTTTCTGTTTCTTTAAAAGCCTTTTCTAAAAATCTCTATCTTTTAATGGATATATTTAGACCTTTCATGATTGCTACGTCTTAAAATATTATCCCATGGATTAATATCAGCCATGTTTATAAAAATATTCTACTAATTAGATTTAGTAAGGCAGATTATCTACTTACCATCCCAAATACTCCTACTTCTTGAACAGTAGCAAAGATTATCACTATGCCAACCATAAGTAACAGGATATGCAACGGGAAGGGGAAGGCGTACTTTCATGGCTTCATAGTTTCTTAGTTTCTCTAAATATCTTCAAACTGGCAATTAAATTTAAACATAAATTTTGCAACAGATATTCAAATATAGCTATGTCATTAATTTCACATATCTATGTACTATATTGCCCAGTCACTGTTACTGTGATTTCTTTAAACAAATGATAATCTTTTAGATAATTTATAATAAACTAATAATTTTGTCTTTACTTGTGTATTCTTCATGTTTATACTTTTAGTAACATAAATAATGCTTCTAACATATTTTTCCTCTCCCTGAGAAATATTTAAAAACAAAAATTTAGAGGCCTGTATATTGGAAATTCATTGATTTTGTTTCTTTCAGCAAGTACTTGTGCAAATTAGTGTGGATTATCAGCTTCACTGAACCAAGAGACTCACTGAGAAATGTTTGGAATTTCAGGGGCAAATCTCTTCAACAACTCAAGCCATTCGTGAATTCATATCTGAATGGGGTATTAAAAGGGAGGGCCTCAATAGAGGAAATGGGTAATGAGTGTATGAACTTAAAGCCTATACCTGATCCCTGACTCCTTCCTGAGCTCTGTCCCTGATTGCTCTAAGTTGAACAGCTTTCCTCAGCCAAATCCTCACACCATGACTTTTCTGCCTTGAAGCCAGTTAACCATGAATGAAACCTTGAAACTATGAGCCAAAATAAGACTCTGCTCCTTTAAATTGTGAGGTCAGGTGTTTTGTGCCAACAATGGAAAGTTGATAGATACAATCTGTATTTCTCTGTCATTTCTAGAAAATAGTTTTACTGAATATAAAATATTTGGTTGATATTTCTTCTCTTTCAACTTTTAAATATATTATTATACATTCTTTTTGTTTTCATGATTTCCAGTGAGATGTCAGAAAGTTCCTCTGTATGTCAAAGGGTTTCTATTTCTGACTCGCATTAGTATTTTTTCTTTATCTTTGACTTCATACTATTTGAATATTATATGCTTCATTGTATGGTTTTGTTTGTTCGTTCATTATTGTTCCTTATTCTTTTATGCGTACTTTGAATTTCTAGATCTGTTGTTTGCTGTCTTTCATTAATTTTGGGAGATTCTAAGCCAGTGAAAGTTCAAATATTCATTTTATGGTATTTTTTTAAATTTTGCATTTCAATATTTTAGTCTATGAATGTTCTATTAACTTACTTTTAAATGTAATGGTTCTTTCATGAACCATGTCCAGGTAACTCATGATGGGTTTGTCATTGACATTATTTATTACTAATGCAGGTTTTTAATTTCAAGGATATTTTTACTTTTAGACTTTGCATTTCTCTGATTACGGGTTCTCCAATATTGTCAACTCATCCTATTAGAGCTCTTAACATAACAGGTATTTCAAATTTTCCACCTAATTTCAACATCTACATCCTATCTGTATCTGATTTTGAAAATTACTTTCTCTCTTTGGGCTGCTCTTTTTATTTTTGTCATATTCATAATTTTGGAAAGCTATGTTACATAAAAAGAAATGACATAAACAGGCCACTGAAGTAAGGTTTTTTGTTAGGTTTGTTGAAACTTGAGATGTGTTTAACAATTCCTGCAACTATAAGGGGACAGAAGCCTGCATTTCTGCTAGTCTTCTTTGGTACATTTTGAGTTTGTGTTTTATATGAACAGAACCCTTGAAAAGAGTGTGTGACATATGGTGGCTTTCAACCTCAATCCAGCACTATTATACAGGATTCCTGTTTGTGTGGGATATGAAGTGGCGAGGTAGGGTGTTTTCCACTCTTCCAAATAAGGTCTTGGCCTTTCACTGGGCCTATGACCCTGGGCTGTGACCTTGCAGGGTGTTTATTCAATGGTATGTTTTCTTCCCTGTCCCAGTCACTTTCTTGGATGCAATGTTCCCAAACTATTTCCTTGCTATATTTTTTCACCACAGTCTCTTAGGTAAGACACGTAGATAATACGTGATAGAGTGGGAAGATGTTTATCTTCAAAATGAGACAAGAGACTTCAAAAGGTTTTCTCCATAAGGAATGGATTCGATGTAATGATTACAGTTCTCATTATAATACATGCTGAAGTGATGAGGGGGTATTTCTCAAATATTCCCATGAAAACCTTTTGTATTTCCTTAAAGTAAATTGTATACAAATGTTGGGACTATCTCAAACTTCAGGGAGTTTCTCTATTTCCATGCCAGGAACTTAACAAAATTACTTTTTAAATTCTCATATTACTTTATTGCTGCAGCAGCTTCTCTTCCAAGTAAGCAGATAATAACTAAGACTCTCTAGATGTCTCTTTACATATTTCAGGAGAGTACTTCTGTTCTATGCAAGTCACAGATATCAATTTCCTGAAAGTTTCTTCTAGTAAACACAGAAGAAAAACTTTCAAACTAAATCTTCACATGCTGGAGTTAGAACTGAAAGACTGTTGCACACAAGCCAGAGAGCTGCTTGTGGGCTAATCTAACAAATGTTCTATGATTTTGTAAAACCCAAAGCCCTGTGCCAAATTTAAAAGGTCGTTGATCAAGCTGCTACCATCTAAAGGACTTAGTAGCAACTCAAACCCGACTCTTTTGTATGATATCACTCTTTGCTGCTGTTCTCAACCTCCTTAGTAAGATAGAAGAAACCTGAAATCTTCAGAAACAGAACGGATGACACCTCTTTATGTTTTGTAGTGTACCCTGGTGTCATTTTCTGTGAATGTGGTCAGGTGGGGTCATTTTTGTTGTCGTTAGGTCTTTTCTTTCTCTCTCTCTCTTTTTTTTTCTTTTTTGGTCTTTTGGTGGGGTAGGGTGGGCAAAGAACTTAGGAAGAAAAATGTGATGTATGTGTCCAGTATATACTACTTTGTTTTTATTTTGCAAGAAGAGTTGAACTGTTTTTGATAACAAGAGTAAATGATGGAAAATACTAAGAAAAAAGAAAAGAAAGAAAAGAAAAGAAAAGAAAAGAAGTCTCTTTTTAACCCAAGAAAGTCACAAGACGAGTTTGAGGAGTCAGTGAAATCACTAACCTTGCCCATGGAAAACCCTTGAGAAGCCAGTTTTAGAAAGTCACCTCTCTCTCAGCATATCATCCTTTAACAAAATTGTCAAGAACTAAAAAGCATAGCTTAGCCAGCCAGTTTCACAGCTTTGGTAGAAATTCTAGACTTGTGGAGCTCAGAAAATAGAAGCTGCTACTAAAGACATCTCAGTTGACAAAAGATTTGTGCTTCATTATTTCTTCTTGCTACCCAGTACACAGTGAGTAAGAGGAGAGTGCTGGATGCTGCCACACAGCAGGACTCGGTCACACACAGCTTAGAACATTCCCAATATTGTAAACAGGCTGCCAGAATCCTCGCTAGGTCTTGCCATTCTTGTAGAATTTACCTTTATAATCTTTTCAAGGAAACAGCCTTGCCTTATTACCTGGAGATGTATGTTTATCTTCCAATCTGAATTGGATAAAAACAACTTTCACAAAATAATTTAAAACAAGAGATAATCAAAGATATGTAGAAATATTATAGATAATTGCAACCTAGACGTTATGGCTGATACATTTGGTACCACAGTGGTCACATGAAACACACATTTAAGGAGGGAAAGTATGGACTTACTTCACTGTGAAATATCTTAAGTCAGTGATCATGAAAAGATGGGATATTAGCAGTAAATTACTTCAGGTATTGTCACTTGGAAAGAAACTTATGTAAAGTCTGACCTCAAAAAAGTTATACCAAATAGAAAGCAATAATGGAAAGCTGAGAAACACAAGCAGTGTAAGTGCCCAGTCATGAGCAGGCTGTTTTTAACCACACTGAGGATCTGAAAGAAAGAAAATTCAAGTGTGTGACTTTTAATTCTTTGATTCAATCATAGCAAAATCAGAGATACTTCTGGTACTTCTTAATCTATAAAAGGGCATTCGCTAAATCAATAACTTGATTTTTAGTACTGGAATTTTCTCAACTGCCTTCAGTAAATGGGCCAGAATTTAAAAGACAAATGCAACAGATATTGCTGTTCAGTTGAGCTCATGGCATTTTTGTCATCTTTACAATGTATCTGTGGAAGGAAAGGTAAATTATTGAGTTGAATGGAGGTAATGAATGAATCTTTATTCATATACCTGTTTCTTAGGTCTTTGATGATACTAAGCCCTGTAGCTTTACCAAGTAATATAATATTTTAGATTTATTATTTGTTGGTGCAAGGACTATAGACTTTCCCTTGACAAATACTATGACTGCCTCAAATAAATTAGTTCTCTCTTGAGCTCCAATGTCAATTGACACTGAAAGCAAAAGTAGACTTTTATTTTGCAAAATGTTATAGCAATGATAGCTGAATTTACATCCTTACTAGATCTATTTTGTGACAACTTATTGATTGGAATTTGGGGATAACGGGTACCAACAGGAATATAGAGATATGCAGATAGTGCAAATACCTCTGATTTTTCCAGAAAAAAATTCATACTGGAATTCATTATCAACAGAAGCTATTCCTCATTTTGTGTCTTATACTACTAGTGTGTTGCTTAAAGGCACTAGTCACCATACATGTCACAGATCAATTTAAAGGGTATTCCAGACAGCATCTTGCCCTGTGCAGGCCAATATTTACCTCCTCTTTGTTAATAGATAGTCATGCCAGCATCATACAGGGAGCCAACTAAAGGTCAAACCTTGTGGTGTTATATGCCTCTAAACCCAGCATTCTGGAAGCCTAGGGTAGAAGAATTCCAAGCTTGAGTCTACCATAGGCAACTTAGCACATTAGGAAGAACATGCCTCAAAATAAAAACATACAATGGGATGAGAATGTAACTCAATATGTAGGCCTGGTGTTCAGTTCTCAATACTGAAAAATAAACTCCAAGTGAAAAGATACAAACACCAACGGTAGTGTTGAAATTTACTCATTATGCTGAGAAATGCCAGAAAAATATGTGAGAATAATTACTTAGGGCAATATTTCACAGAGAACATAAGTATAATTTGTGAAGCAGAATTAATTGATATATTTCTAGTGATTATGGAAGTAACAGATGAGCCCATTCTTCTACTCAAGCTTGTAATTTGTAAAATACTTATTTCAATGAAGGAAAATAAATTCTAAGGTGTAGTGTATTAGTGACATTAGACAGTAATATTCAGTTCACACACATTTCCCTTAGCTGTATAACCAGAGAAAGCCCAGAGGAAAACACTTCCTACAAAATATTGATATATTCTTAGGCAGTTTACTAACAGCCGTAAAAAGTATAATAACATCCTCCCTGAAGTGAAGATAGGGCATACTTTTCATAAAATGAAATCCATGGTAAAGGATGCATTATGGAAAGCCAGATCTATTTTATAGCACTTAACTGACAGAGGCAAGTTGTGTGGTTACTTACTGATCAGTAAGGGAAAAGAAACAGTCAAATTGGCATGCTGCATTTTAGTAATGGATAACGTCACAGAATTCCAAACCCTAAAACACCTTAAGTACCTTATTGGTCTGTATAATACCAAGGACTTTAAATAAATAAAAGAATGAATGACTCAACCACTGTAATAGAGCAACAATTCTACATCCAATTATAGACTTCAGTCAATTCATGGAGCCAGAACTAATGAAGAATGTTTTTTGTAGAAGGGTCTTACACTGATATTAATATCAAAATCTTCCTCCAGTCTTTCTCAAAATATGCATGTACTTTTGAGAGAAAAAAAAAACTATCCAGTGAAGTACTGAAACATAGATTTATTCAAAGATTGTGTGGCTCCACCTGTGAAGTAATCTTTACTATGATAACTATAGAATGCTCCTGTGCATATTAGTAGCATAGAGAAACATGGAGTGGAAGGAAGTTACATCAATAAGTATGTGCTAGCTTCCTTTACAGTAATTCGAGTGCATATGCAATATTGGCTTATATGGTTGCAATACAGAAAACTAGGTGTCTTCCTCATGAACAATAAATCTAAAGCTTTGCTTTGACTTTCGAAATTACAGACCAGAGAAACAAATGTGAGTCGTGATTGATTCCTCATCCCCATGAAACTCAGCAATTTACCTTTTCTAAAGCAGATGAACATTAGAAGACAAGTCAATCAGGTGAATTAGGTAGCAACTTCAATTGCATATTTCTTTCAAGTTCTGGTCCACTTACTGGAAAATATTGTTAAAATGCCAGTGCTCAGTACCAAGTTATTAATTTGGTGAATGTGATTTTATAAATTAAGAGGTACTACCAGAATCAGTTGTCACAACCTGTCACAGAAAACTGTACACCCTCATTTTCTATGACTTTGTCATAATTTATTCCTGAGGCAGCAAACCACAACTTATAAGTCAATGGAAACACAAAAACTAATTTTTTCATAGACTTCAGTCTAACAATATATTTTATGTGTTAAAGAGTTGGCAGGAGGAAGAGGAAAAGAAGCGGGGTGGGGAAAAGCCTATGAGAAGTGTATGATGATATGCCAACTAGATGTTTAAAAAACTTGTGTCAGATTCAGTTTCTGGATTTTTGGTAAAGTACATTTAAAAGCTACATAAGTGAGTATTATGGAATTTTTAAAGGCAAACATATTCCAATTTTTCCCTTTTCAGTGATAACAAGTACTTACCATATTGTATTTTTATAGATTAAAAAAATGGATTCATCATACTAATTGTTCTGCAATCCACACATGCAAAAGCTTGAAAAACAACATTTTGAAAACAAAAGACAATGCAAAAAGACAGATTTAAGTAGCTAGAGCAGCACAGGTTTCACATGGCACAGATTTTACAGTTTTCTTATTCCCTCAGCTGTCAGAAATCTGTCTCCTTCAGCTGGTTCCATCGTTCCAGATTTAAATAAATACCTTTTCTTCTGAGATTCATTTTACTCTCTGGATTCATCCATTATTCTCTAATATCAATGAGAACATTCCTTTTAAGTCTCAACACTGTTGTGTCTCATTATCTTAATCTCAAACATGCTATCACCTCCTCGCTTGGAAGATGACAGAGCTCCGGAAGTTTCACCAGTCTTTTGCTTCTTTTCAGGTGTTTTTCAGGAATAACTTGCTTTTACCTCTTTAACTGTTTGTCAAATTCACCCTCTGAATTGCTACCATAATAACTTAAGAGAATGAGTTTCCTTGATTTCTTTTTGTTTTCCTTATTTTGCTGTAATTTTTATTGGTGCATGTTTGCAATACATAGGCACATAGCACATCTTTTGTCATAAGCGCCCATAATCATGGGTGTATCATGTTTATTCTTTAGACTATTTCTATAGACAAGTTATTATTTGTAATAATTATAATAATAATAATGACACAATGAGTCTTTAACTGGAAAAATATCTCAAAATAGTGCATTGTATAATATTTATTGAATGTTTATAAAAAGCATCAAAATTCTCAGCATCAGCATTTATTTGGTGTACAACATCTAATAACACAAATGAATTCTTAAATGAAGTACAATGAAAATATCAATTGCAGTCTACAAAAAAATCTTTAATTATCATACCTAAGGCAGTCTTCACACAACAGCCCATTCTATACACATTTATTGCTCACACTGACTGCACATGTCTTTTGCTTTCCTGGTCTTTTGGTAGGACATATTGACATCTCACTGGTCCGGCTATTTTGTAGGAGGTTTTTATTACATTTTGCAATTTGTGCTTAACAGTAACATAAAAATCAATAAGATAAGGTAATAAATTCTTAATATATATTACATGCTGCAAATAAATATCAACATTTTCATATCAGCTCTGTACTTGCTTACAACACCTAAGAGATAGCATCAGAATTAAAAACCCATGTGAGTGACAATGTAAACACAAACAAAAGTCTAACACAGAGATAATCCTTGTTTTAACAGTCACACCATGGGCTGCCTTCACACATGACGACTACAAGCTCCACACACACATTACACTTACACTGACAGCACGTGTGATTTTTTCACCCTAGGTGGCAGATCATTCTTGTCACCTCTCACATCTTCTTGTTTTAACTCCTAAGTCTCACATTTTTCTTAGTTCTATTATGAAACATATTATTTTCCTAATTTCTCTCTTGGCGCTTTTGTCATTGATGTAAAGGATTGAATTCTGAATGTTCTTTTCATCTTGCTAACATTGCATTTGATTATTAATACTAGGAGTGTTTAGCTAGAGTTTTTGGGATCTTCTATGTAGATTATCATGTCATAGTAATGATAATCGAACTTCTTCCTCTTCTTTCCATATTTCTTTTATTTGTTTATTTGTTTTTTTTAGCTATTTTGTCTAACAGCTCTGGCTAATGTTTTGAGAACTGTGTTGAACAAGGTGTTGATAGTGGGCATTCTTGTCTTGCTCCTGATTTTAGAGTGAAAGTTTTCAACTTTAGTCCATTTAGTATGATGTTTGCTGTTGGTTAACCATAGATAGTTTTTGTCAGATTGAGATAAAGACCCTTTATTTCGATTGTTGCAGGGTTTTTATTGTGAATGGGTATTGGACTTTGTCAAATATTTTTTTCTGGGTCTGTTAAGATGATTATGTGGTTTATGTCCTTGGTTCTGTCAATATGGTGTATTACTTTTATTGATTTGTGTATGTTGAACCATGTTTGCATCCCTGGAATGAATCCTCCTTGGGAAAGGTGTATAGTATTTTTAATGATTTGTTGCATTTTCTTTGCCAGCATTTTATTTTTTTATTTTTTTAAAGAGAATAGAACAAAACAAACAAAACAAGATAAAATAAAGCAAAAGAAAACAGAATAGAGTCAAACATAATATAGCATTTCAGAACAGAACACTGCATGCTATATAGGTTTTCAAAACATAGCAACAGGAGATTAACAATGGTTACCCTAGTGTCTCTTGCTTTCTTCAAAATGATTGTTCATACATTTACAGACAATAAACTCAAACAAAAGAAAGTAATGTAAAACCAGATAAAACAAAAGAGCATTACAGGCCTTCAAGTCAGGCGATAAGAAACCAGCAATTTTGCCAGCATTTTATGGAGGAGTTTTGCAACAATGTTTAGTAAGAGATTGGTCTGTAGTTCTCTTTTTTCAGTTGAGTCCATTTCTGATTGTAATTTCAGGGCAATATGTGCTTGTGTTCCACTGCTAAAGTTGAGAGTTTCCTGCTTCTTTTCTCCCAACTCTCATCATATACTTTGGTCAACCCTTCTATAATGATAGAAGCATTTTTCTCATGCATGCTGATAACCTCTGCTACCTACAATCCGTGGTTGCAGAGGTTATCCTGAGAGTTAACATACAACTGAAAAGATAGAAAAGAGCATGGAAATGCTTTCAAATTCCTGTAACATTGTAGAAAATTTCTGATTTATTTGTCTCCAATCATATTTATGTGTCTGAAGTCCCATGCAAATTTATTTCCTAGACATAATTGTCAGATTTGTGCCTTCTTCACTGCTTTCATTCTTACAATTTAATTAAGATGGATAATTTATGCTGATCTGAAACAAAAAACAAAAACAAAAAATCCCTTTATTAAGAAGGAAATAACCACAATATAATCTTTGCACAGGTCTTAATCCCATTAACAGAGAAGTTATAAGTGATCTTTTGTCTTAAAGTATTTTTACTCTTATTTTTTGATTTTGTTTTCATTGACTAGGGATTGGAAGGAGTTGAATGCTTCTTCTGTGAACTCTAATTTCTGCATCTTCTTTATTCCTTTTAATTTTTGCTCTCAAACCAGTCAATTTTAGTTCAAGCTTCTATAAAATGTATTCTATAAGATGTTTCTAGAAACTACAAAATCATCCCTCAACTTTGGATATGGTTTTAGAATTTGTCATTTGGAAAGGGAAAAAGGGAGCCATATTCAATTTAAAAGCCAGAAAGATGGGTCTTAAAAGCAAGAAAGAAGATAACTTTCCCTTCTCTCTAGTTCATTTCACATTTATTATTGTCTGGTTTATATCTTCACAGGATAAGAAAAGAGAAAGAACTCCTGCCAATTAATTTTGGATTGCTAGACTTTCAATATATCCATTATTAAACAATAGAGAAAAGAGCAGAATTATCCTATTGCCTTTTACAGGCAGAAGCTGTTATCAGGGAAAGGGTCAGACAATAAAAGAGAGCTTGTGGGAGGCTGTTGTTATGGTTTGTAAATAGATGCCCCCCCCAAGCCTCATGTAGTCATGGAAGCGGCTGAATCTAACATTTATGATTGATTCATTGTGTGGCACTGGGATTGGCGGTGTGAGCTCTGCACCCACCCAGGGGTGGAGCAGACATACAACGTAACGGTGGAATGGGGGTGTGTTGTTCTCTTGGCGCGGTTTGCCCTTGCCGCTTGCATCCGCCGTGAAAGGCTGCCCCCTTTTGCTCTGGCTGCTGCCTTGAAGTGTTGCCCCATTGCCATGCCACCCTGCCTTGGAGCCAGCTGATTATGGACTGAAATCCACAGAAAATATAAGCTAAATAAACCTTTCCTTGCTTCACTTTGGGTGTCAGGTGTTTTGTCTCAAGGAGAAAAAAATAACCAAGACAGCCGTGATAGAAGAGAAGGGATTGAGCTCCTGGAGTGTACTGAGGTATTGAAAACTAAAACAAAAGGATATCAAAATGAGTGATGCCAGCATAAAGGAACTTAACTTGGACATGGATGGAATACACTGAGATACACTCAGAAAACCGAGTACTTTATTAAAATTCATATATAGTGTTTGGCTTCAACTATGTATGTGTTTGACTTGAAACAATAGAGTTTGATGAAAGTGAGAATAAGATGAAATATGAAATATTTATGAGAAGTTTATTCTGACAGTATTGTAGAAAGGAAAAAATGAAATAAGTTAGAAACTGGTAAATTATCTTTGTAAATTGTCTTGCTTTTTTGTTCCATTCATTGATACTTTCTTGAGAGAAACTGAATTCTTTTCACAATGTCATTGAACGCTTGTTTCACTTGCTTGTTCCTCAAGGTGTAAATGAAGGGATTTAACAAGGGTGCAACAGAAGTCGCAAGAACTGAAACTCCTTTATTTATGGCCACCTCTTCTTTTGCTGATGGTTTGAGGTAGATGAAGA
>RJWT010022949.1:0-17003 GCA_004365215.1 Cuniculus paca | reverse complement strand
GGGTGCTGTTCTCTGGAGACAAAGGCGAGGGGCGAGCTTAAATGTACTCTGATGGGGGAGGGCACAGGGCTGCTGACATGGGCTGTTCAGCAAGACGTGGCTGAAGGGGGTAGGAGCATTTGTGGTATGCAGGGGGTCTGGCAAAGGCAGTTTGGGAAGAAGAAACTGCAGGGGTTTCTGGGAAGAAGGAGCTAGACACCATTATGGTTCAACGTGTGGCCTGTCACCATGATGGCTGGGCAAGTCTCAGGCAGGGGACCTATCAATGTAACCTGTAAAGTAGTGAAACTGATTCCACAAAAAGAAAGTCAGTCTATGATTCAGTACAATACAATACTCAGTACAATACTCAGAAGGCTGAGGCAGGCAGAGAATTACTTGAGGCCAGGCATATGAGGTCAGCAACAAAATTAGATCCTATCTCGAATGAAAAAATATGTTGCTGAAACTGTCTAATTTCCACAAGGAAGGCATTCAAGTCTCAATGCTATGAAGTTGTGTTCCCTCAAAAAATAAAGAAAAAGAGAAAACCATTTAATAAAAATTTACCATTTTTCTAAAACTCCCTATAACTGCTAGAAAAAAAGTCAGCATTTCTCAGAGGTTTCAATTCTGTTCTCAGCATTTTATAAAAAAGCTAGCGAGCATAATGGCTATAACTTTGATGAAAGGCACAAATGAATAGAAGTCTTTGAACTCTGCCACCAGTTTTAAGAGGTCTTTAAGAGATCTTAGTATATCTCAGGAGTATTACATATTACTATGCGATAAGAAAAGTTTAAAAAGACATCTTTCTATAGTGATTGATTTTTGAAAATATTGGTTGAAATACAATCCCAATTTGGGGAACTATGTTGCAATAGAGAATTAGTAAAAAGGCAAGTTATAAATAAAATCTGAAATGAGGCCTCATATCTATAACATTCAAAGTAGACACGAACAGTCTCCTGAGACAATAATTATTTTATTTTAATTTAACTTAATTTATTTGCTGAAAGAAGCTCTGTTTGCCTTTTTAATGACTCCAACAGCATGTAGAAGGTTTTTAATCTTGGAACTTTTGTAGTCACGCACCAAGGCTGAAATGGTAGATTTCATGTCTTCTATGATTGAAGAGACTTCTGCTATCATATGATTAGATACTGAATTCCCTTGATAGTGACTTTTCAGTGTAACACAAACTCTGTTATTAACATAAAATAATAGAGGAATAATATTAAATGGAAAATATACAATAAAAATGCAGCAAATTCAATGAACAGTCTAAATTATCGGCTCTGTATTAACAATTTTAAGAAAGCAAATTATAATTTATGTTAAACTGATAGGCATTCATCTCATATAATTTGCAAAATCATGCTTTGCAGAAATACACAGCTCATGAATATTTCACATTCTTAAGCAAAGCACTCTGATATTATAGTATTGTTTATCAAGGAAAATAATGAGAAACAAGGAACTTAGAAAGAAGGTGCTGTGGTCTGAATGGTGATTGTCCCCCAAAGCCCATGTGGCTTGGATTGTAAATACCTCCCCACAGTCCTCGTTCTGCAGTGTTGTGGGAGGTAAGCCTCTAGGGTTGGGGCCTTGTCGTAGGAGGTGGCACCATCGGGGACATGCCCTTGAATGGCTTTGTGGGACACAAGTTTTTTCCTTTTTTATTTATTTATGTATTTATTAATCTTTGGTTTCCCTGGGGAGGGATATTGAGAAAACTAAGTGAGACTAACACATTGTTAAGGCTCAATGTCAGGGCCAGAGGACAAAGTTAGTGGACATAGTGTGAAGCAGACAGACTTGATGGTTGGAGCCACAGATCTCTGAAAATGTTTAAATGCTTAGTGACGACAAGTTCAGGCACGCTCAACTGTGAACTGTGGTTTAGAAACCCTGGGCCTTTAATATGCTATGGGGGAAATCTTGGGAGAGGCCCTCAAGAACTTGACTTTTTAGATCTGCAAGCCCACAGGGCTTACTGAGGAGCCCCATCCTCTCTCATGAGACCAAGCATTCCTCTGTATAAGATGCTGCAGGGACCTCTGCCCAGTGAGGCCGCAGGTGTCTCACTTTGGGTCTCTGACCCTGCCCCTGGCTGTGAAGGTGGTAAGCAGGACTAAATCCCAGCATAAAACTGCTAGGTCATGTTAGCCCTGATAACAGAGAAACGAGATTATATTTCAACCAAGCTACATAAACTTAGTATATCTCAGTGTTGTAGTGAGGGTTTACAGGGAAAGGATTTAATACAGGACACACAATTTATAGGATTATTTTATAATATTCATCCAAAAAGTCAAATGGAAAGGAGTACAAGAGATCTGTCCACATACTAGGGACCCAAAGAATTCAGTTGAGGGCCTGGATCCCACAGCAATGTCCTCCGTGAGTCCAGCTGGAGGCCCAGAGCCCACAACAATGCATCGTGCAAGTCTGTATCAAGGTCTACACTGGGAAGGCCCAGAGGTTAGTGTTGAAAGCTAGAGAGTCTGTGCCAGTGGGTCGAAGGTTCTGTGCCAGCAGCCGAGGGATCTGCCCTGGAGCCAGGAAGTAACGCTTGAGGCAAGGACAGAGCACCCCCAGAAAGAGCTGCGGCCATCCTCAGTGACAGTAAGGACTCAAGTTCCTCTGAGGGTGAGAACACCTGAGTTCCTATCAGGAAAGCCAGGGTGACAAGCTTCTCCAGGAGAATCAACAGCACCCCATCTCCCCCTCAAGTTCTGTTTTATGCTGCTGGCAACAATCCTCAGGTGGGTGGGCCTTTCACACTTAGCACCTTGCTGCTTCAGTTCAGCAGGGTGCTCCATGTGAACCCTTAGTTAATCCACCACATTCGGTAAGAGCCAGAGGTGTGGCTCTGTGATTGATTTTATCGATGAGAAAGAGGTGATGACAAATGCAGGCTGGATAAGCAAGAATTCATTGACTGGGGGAAATTTTTTCAAGACACAGTTTAATACCTTCACTAGGACTCTAAAGAGAGAAAAGTCATAGCTAGGAAAGCTCTTAGAAGCCTTGCAAAAAGGGATGATGACCCATTCTGACAGGAAATATCTGAGTTGCCTTATACATAGTAAGGAAGGAATAAAAGGATCAAGGTAATTGTATAGGACTCTGTGAAGTTTATGTTCCTTGGGGAGACCCAGAGTAAGTTCAACATTGGGGTGAAGAACATTCAGCATTGGGGTGAAGAATGTGCTGGGGAGAATTGGCAAGATGTGGAACCAGCCTAGATACCCTTCAACAGATGAATGGGTAAAGAAAATGTGTATATATACATAACAAAATATCATTTAACCATGAGCAAATGAAATGAATGAAATATCATCCTGTTAAATGCTAGACTTGTAAAGACAAGTATTGCATATTTTCCTTAGTATGTGGAATCTAAAACAAAAGCACAGGTAAAATCAAAGTAGAAGAGAGT
Organism: Cuniculus paca; assembly: GCA_004365215.1. Taxonomy (NCBI): domain Eukaryota; kingdom Metazoa; phylum Chordata; class Mammalia; order Rodentia; family Cuniculidae; genus Cuniculus; species Cuniculus paca. The sequence goes on along the minus strand of RJWT010022949.1, from coordinate 13,579 downwards.
ATTATTAAGATAAAAGGAATTGAATAAGGAAGAAGGGAGAGGGCAAATATGGGAGAAATAGTTGGAGACAGATATGATCAAAATATGTAATATGCATGTAGGAAAATGCCACAGTGAAACCCAGGATTTTGTTAAAGCAATGTGACCTAATAAAATATTTTTAAAAGCATAGTACAACCCCCTCTCCCCCTGGAAGCTTTGAGAGGTCCCATGGTGCCTCTCTACAACCCAGGGCTCACAGTGGCAGAAGCAGTCCCAGAACCAGGATTACCATCAGGTGGGGGACAGCGTAAGAAATCCTAACCTGAGCCTGATCTGAGAAGGGTGTAATGTTCAGTTGCTTATGCTCCTCAAAAAAGATAGTTAAGATATCGATGAGAAAAACCAATATCAAACTGAATGGAAGACTCTTTGCATCAAGGAGTGAGAAGACAACTGTTTATTATGCTAGTGGGCTAGCAGGACCATATCCAAATCATCAGCCAAGAGCGAGCTTTGAGTCCAGTTTAAATATAGTTTACAAGCAGGAAGTACAAGACTTTACATGATTGGTTACATGGATTGAATGAAGTCATCATATATTGTCAGGAAAACTAACTCTAAATATATTTGCTTAAAAGGAATGTTTTTAACATAACATCCTGGAATGAGGGGAGGTTTAATTGGAGCAGAGTTAAAAAGTATCTTTGACTGGGTTTCTTTCTTTCTTTCTTTTTTTTTTTTTTTTGTGGCACTGGGAATTGAACTCACAACCTTGTGCTTGCCAGGCAAGCACTTAGGCTGCTGAGCTAAATCCCCAGCCCTTACCTTTTTGAGACAGGGTCTCACTGTGCCATTCAGGTTGGCCTTGAGCTCACTTTGTAGTCCAGGCTGGTCTTGAACTTGCAACTATCCTCCTGCCTCAGTCTCCTGAGTGCTGGGTTTATAGGTGTGAGCCACCATGCTCAGCTTTTGACTGGTTTTCTTTGCCCCAACCAAAGTCCTTGAAGCCAGTTAGAAGCAATATATTTTATTAATTAAGGGAAACATAAGCTGAGAATAGTCAAATTGGCCTAGCACATTATCAGAAGCAAAGCAGCTAGACCCAGACAGTCAAGGCTGACTGAATTCAGCAGGGTGTTTATGTGACAGGCAGCAGGAAGAGGCTACTAATTGATTTTAACTTTATATCTATGTATCTATATATCTATATCTCTATATCTATAAGTTTGTTATTTTATAACTGTGCCTTTACTAATCATGTAATTGTGCCCTTACAATACTACTGATATCTCTTAGTTCATTGACAAGAAAGGTTTGTGCTAATGTTGTCTGGACAATTAAATTCCTATGTCTTGTACTTTGAGTAATTAATTTAAAGATAACAATGTGCAATATATTAAGCATTGGTACGCTCCTATTATCTTGTTTGGAAATTTTGCTTTAGTTTTTCCCTCTTTAAAATAAAATTTTAAAAACCCACAAAGGTGTGGATGACACTGTCAGGTAATCCACATGTCGAGGAGATAGCTGAGAGTGGTAGGAGTGCACAGGTAGACTACGGGTGGCAGTTGCAGCCTGCAGGCCGTCTGCAGTGATGGGGGCTGAGTTCAGAACACTAACCTTTCTTCTCTAAGTTTCCTTTGGAGAAGCCTAGGGGAGCTCCCCGTGAAACATGCACGGAGAAGTTGGTCTGCACGCAGAAGGGGCTTTAGATCTCCCGTACGGAGAGCTACCTGAGAAGAGCACAATTAACGCCAGCTCCTAGCTGCCATGTTCTTGGACCTCCAAAAGTGTTCTCATAGGGGAGTCCCAGAGCAGGGACACTTCTGTCCAGGGTAGGTCTCCTTCAGCTGACAGCTCTTCTTGGGCCCGATCACCTGTTTTTCTGAGACATTCTCAGAGCTGCATTGTAGTCGGAAGCCCTTCTACCACAACTCTGAACTTCCTTGATTTCTTTTCTCCCTTTAACTCTCATCATACTTGCATTATTTTTCAAAGGTTCTGCAATGACAGTCCTGCTTCCTTCACCTATATCCTTGGTAGGAATTTTGCCAAATAAATCTATGCACAGCAATCTCATCTTGCGTGAGTCTGCGATGACCTAAACTAATGGGTTGGATCCCTGCGGCCCTGGTGCCGGCCAGAAGCCTACAAGCTCACGTCCCAGGTGTTAGCAAATGCACATTTTCCATTTCGGATATCAGTTAGTTCAGTGCTTTTTAACAGCACGAGAGAACTAGTGTTTCTATTTTTAAAAAATGATTGATGAAACAGGAAGAAATAGTGGTTTTGTGTAACTACTAAATACTCTCTATAATCCCCTGCAAAGAGATGTGCTTCTTGAACTTGTGTTCAGAAAAACACTAAAGGCTCCTTAGAGTTAACTAGATCAGATGGTTCAAAACAAATGACATTAATTATTCTTTATCTTCATTTGAATACAGTATTTAGAGAAAAAAATGAAAATCCATGTTAGGAATTTTAGAGTTTACTAAGAACAAAGGAAGTAAATTGCTAATGTCCCCCCTCCAACCCTCCTAGTACTGAGGGTTGAACCTACGGCCTTTGTACTGAGAAACATCCAGTCCTTTATAATTATTTTTAATATTTACTTTTTATTTTTATCTTAGGGTCTCTTAGGGTCTCACTAAGTCACTAAGTTGCTCAGGCTGGACTTGGACTAGTGGATCTCCTACCTCAGTGTCCTGGGGTGCTGGGATTATGGGCACAGGTCACCACACCCAATTACTCATACTCTTAATTTAAAAACTCATTCCTTTAATTAGGGACAGGAAATATGACTGCTGTTTCCTGTGAAAATCTGTGAGTTGGGCAGGTCTTTCCCTTTCACCTCTCTTTCTGCGCCTTCTCTCACTGACAGCATCAGATAACTTCACCATCTCCATTTCACAGTTCTTCATCTCCAAAAATGAAGGCTAGATTTGGTGACCGGCATATTCCTGAGACCCTTCAATTGGTCAATGGCCATGACTTCAGAGCTGATTAAGTGAAATAAATATTATTTCTTGTGCTATGAGTGAAAAATATCATACCTTAACCCAGGGAACTGGAAACCTCAAGGAAATATTTCCGAGTATTTACCATCAGCTGGTACCCTGTCACATAGCTGGATGTTATTCCTTTATGTCAAGCAGCGCTCACACAGGATACGTCCACAGAACTTACCCCAGAGCACAATCAATGTGGGTCATTTTTCTTCTGTATGTTTATAGATGTTTCCAGGTTCCCTTCTGTCATACACGTGCATGAGCTCCCTGTGATGAATGTAATCATTTGAACAACGAACATGTACTAATGCAAATTAAAATGAAAAATAAAGGTGTTTCTATCAATATCAGGAATTGATCTCACGACCTTCAACTTGCCAGGCAGGTGCTTAGGCCACTGAGCTAGATCCTCAGCCCTTGTCTTTTTGAGACAAGGTCTCACTATGCCATTCAGGCTGGCCTTGAGCTCACTTTGTAGCCCAGGCTGGTCTCGAACTTGCAAGGATCCTCCTGACTCAGCCTCCTGAGTGCTGGGACTACAGGCATGAGCCACCATGCCCAGCTAAATTTTTTTCTAGATAGGCAGAGATTAAAGTAACTTTAAGATTTACTTGGATAAAGGAATACGTAACCTGCAAAATAAACAAGACAAGATGCACAATTGAATGTGAATAATTTAGTTAATTAAGGAGGGGTGAGAGAGAATAATAGGTTGGATTGAAGAGTAAGGGTACACAACCAAAGAATATAGGGGCCAGTTTTTATTTTGGGCACATGTATGTGGAAGTTATGAACTAGATAGAGAGCTAGGCCAATTATTGCATTTTCTGGGCGATAAATTGTGCAAATTTAAACTTGATGCTTTGGTTTGGGTAGATAATGTGATGACCTATGTATGTGCCAATCTGACTGAGCCCTAGGGTGTCCATGTACTTGATGAAACATACGTCTAGGTTTGTCTAGGAGACTGTTTCTACAAGAGATTAACATTTGAATTGAAAGACCGAAAAGCTGATCAGCTACCTTAAGGTGGGTGGGCTTCATGTATCTGCGGAAGAACTGAGTAGAGTAAAACTTCTAAAGAACTTTGTATGCATGACCGTCTTCAAGCTGGGACATTGATCTTTTCTTGCCTTTGAACTCAGACTTGTATTAGGGTTTACATTGCTGGGTTTCCTATTTTTCAAACCTTGGGATTCAGACTACAATTGTACCATTGGCTCCCAAAGCCTGAATGTCTCAGAATGCTAAACTGAGTGGACAAGTTCCTTTTAATAAATCTCCATCTGTGTCTCCAGCTCTACACTTATATATTGATATCAATTTATGTATATATAGTGTTGGTTCTTTTCTCCTGAGAACCCCAACCAATACAGATTCCTATACCAAGGAGTAGGGGACCACTGTTACAGATACCTAACAATGCGGAAACGGCTTTGGAATCGGATAGTAGTAGAGGCTGGAAGAGTTTTTCAGTGCAGGCCAGAAGTAGGCCAGGCTGTCCGGAAGAGACTCTTGTGAGGGCTCTGGAAGAGAAGAGCAGCTTTGTAGAGAAAGTGTCCACCTTCTTAGACAGCATTAATCATAAAAGAAGCTTGGCAAAAATAGGGGTGGTACAGATCATTTCAATGATGGAAACAGGGAACGCATTATTAGACAATGAATGTAAGGCGATCATTGTAAAGTGGCAAACAGTTTGACCTGTTTACAGGTATTTTGTGGAAGGTACAGCTTATGAATGGTGAATTTAGACATGTCCCTGAGATTTCTAAGCAAAATTGAAAGAGTGGCTTGGTTTCTCCTGAAAATATGAAAAGAGAGAAATGTAGAGGGAATTATTAAGCAAAAAGAAACCAGAGCGTTGGAAATTCTTAGTATTTCCACATTGCAAAATACAGGGAAGTTTATTCTGAAAAGAACACTCTTGTGTGGCCAAAAACCATTCAGCAAAATGAGTATGGGTCTGAACTGTGGTTCTAATCAGCAACCCCAGAAAAAAACCTACCAGGCTGAACAGAAGGGAACTGAAATTGGATGAAATGAAGGAAGACTGTTGGACTTTTTAGACCCTATGGGACCAGACTTTAGATATATCTGGCTGCAAACATGCACAACTCTAGTCTTCAAGACAAATGGCCCTGATGGAGATTCAGAGGTCGCCAGGGTGTCTCATCAGCATCAAAGTAGGGGAGGAGGCATTGACAGGTCAGCAGGTTCCCTTAGTCCTGGGGGTGTTATGACTACTAGCAGAGCCACAGAGGGGTCAGTCCTAAAGCTGGGACCTCCCCCTCTCTCACTATACATCCAGAAAGCACAATCGAGGATTACTCTTGAACTTTCAGTCATTTTGCTAGGTTTTAGACTTGCTTGTGACCCATCATTCCTTTCTTTTTTTTTGGGTTGGGAATGTCTATTCTATACCTGTCTCAACATTGTATTTTGTGAGCAAATCTGGTTTCACAGCTTTGCAGTTGAAAAGGAATTTCATCTCAGGATGAAAATCTTCAAATCTTATTCAGATCTAATTTAGATGAAATCTAGGCAAAACTTTCGGCTTTAAAGGTGATATGTTAGTAGTGAGTTTAAAAGTTTAGGAACTATTGGGATAAGTGAACATGTTTTGCACATAGGAAGGACATGGATTTGGAGGGGTGCAGAATTGAAATGTTATAGAGTGAATGCATGTATCTCCCTGAAGTCTTCTCAAAGCTCTCGCCCCCAGTGTAAGGGTTGGAGGAGTGTCCCTCGCAACATGAATGGATTTAGATGAGGTTGTATGGGTAGGGCATTGATGATGGGATTGATGTCTCTATAAGCAACAGAAGAGGGACCAGGACTTTGTTTATTTTTACCCATTTGAAGACACAGTGAGAGGTGGGCAAAGGCAAGCTAAGAAGAGGACCTTTACCGTGATGTGAATTGCCTGACATTTTGAAATTGAATTTCTCATCCTTCAGAAGTTATTGTTTAAAACACCTAATTTTTGCTATGTTGTTACAACAGATCAAGCAGATAAAAGCAGATAAGGAGGAGGAAAATGCAGGAATTACTTTGAAGTTTCAAAAAATTTAAGGATTATGGAGTCGTTTTTCACTAGAGGCTTCTTGAAAAAAAGAAAGATATGAGAATAAAAGGTATGGAGAGATCTGAAGAGGAGATGTCTCGAACATCCCTAAACTGAGAGGTTTGCCATGAAATTGTGCATAAGAATTCAGAACAGAGGAAATCTATTTGCAGTAGAGATGGAAATTTTAGAAGTTTAATTTACAATGAGAATATTGTAAAAATGCTGTAAGAAAATACCTTGCTGAGAAGACAAAATGGAAAAGATCACCCACACATAACATTCTAAGCAGTGGGCTGAAAGGGACACCTCATTGTCGTCTTGCTTTCCGGGTGCTACACTTGTCAAGTCAGATGGAACTTCTCCTAGGCACTGTGACACACTGGAGAGAGCCCAGGAGATGATAAGGCTGATTATTCCCCTCCCTACTTCCCCTTTATTCCACATTTGAACTGGTTTGGGGTTCCCATTAAGAGAGCTTAAAATACAGAGCTTAAAATACAGAGCTTACAGAAAGAGCATTTTCTTTTTTTTTTCCTGTCATCTCAATAATTAGCAAAAATTTCCTGTGTATGGCAAAATATATTACCTGCTAAATTTATATGTTTCTCATTCTTAACTTCAGTATATCATGTCATTGCAGTATTTCTTTTTATAGCTGAGGAGAGCAATTCTCTTAGGTAATGTCAGGAGGAGCAGAATCCCTACAGTCCATGGTGTCTGTCAAAAACAAGCTCTCATAAAAAGTGTCCAGTAATTATTAAAATGTTCTCCTGTCATATCACCTGGAGCATGGGTCACTGACTAACCATAAAGAACTAAACTTAATCATTTTAAATTTCCAGCTCGGACAAACTTAGGTGATGCTGATTGCTTACTCCAACATCTGTCTTACTCAAAAGATGTTAGAATTATTGACTTTAGGTCCTAGAAAAGAAGTGGGTGATGGGGTGTTGTTTTGTCTTTTCTGATGACAGGCCTGGAGCCAAAAGTTGTGAAGAGCAGCTCAAAAGCTTAGGTATTTACCAGCTGTCATTCTGCCAGCATTCTTTCTGTTGTCATCTACTTCCTCAATAGAGTTTTGTTCTTGCAACATACACTTTCAGAAGTGTGCAAAAATTAAATAAATCTTTATGTCAATTTAGTACTGTTGGGATCCATTTCCACAGAAAGCAGCATATTACCATGACACATACATGACTATCAGTGTACACTTCCCCAGCAAAGCCTGAGACCACAGACCTGGTGCAGGTGGTTTATAGGGGAGATGATTCGAGGATTTGGAGTCAGACGTAGTGGCCCACCCCATAATCCCAGGAGTCCAAGATTGCAAGTTTGAGCCCAGCCTGGACAATTTAGTCACTTAATTGAGACCCTTTTTCAAGATAAAACAAAGGTGAAAATTTTAAAAAATGGCTGAGGATGTAGCTCAGTGCAAAGGCCCTGGGTTCAATCACCAGTTAGAAAAAAACAATGCGAGGATTAGAAAAAGTGGGACAGGACAGAAAGAACATCTAACTTTATGGTATAGTTTCAAGGCTACTGTTCTGAGGAACAAGGGCTCCATTCCATTGGGCCATCCTGGAAAACATGCAGTGGACTCACTAGAATTAATCATATAGAAAAATAGGAGGTGTTTATCCTTAAGCTCCTATACCCGTTGGTTGCTCCTGTGTATTAACAATCCCACATTTTTGGGATGAAATTTGGTGGGGCAATGGGATATGCAGCAAGATGGATATGAGTTCAACTCCTGACTTCTTCATTTTGGAGATATACACTCAGTTTCCTCACTTCAATGTTATCTAGTGAATTGCTGTGAAAAACACTTGTTAAAATGTTGCTCTGTTATATTGTTTTCATAGTAGAATATAGTAAATGACAATTCCATTTTGGACATTTTTCAAGCATTTAAAAATTTGATGACTGAAACGGTGTCATCTTGACCTTTTTCATTGCTGAGACAAAATACTTGACACACAAAGTTAAAGAAGGAAAAGTTTAATTGGCTCACAGTTTGTAGAGGTTTTGGTTCATAGTTGGCTGGCTCCAAGCACAGGGTGGCATGGCACAGGGTCATTACAGAGAAGAAAGAAGTCAGCAAATCAGCAAAGTGGCAAGAAGTGACAAGTGATCCCAGGAGCCCTCTTTCTGCCCCTTATATTCTGTCCAGGTTGCCCAGGTAGCACTGACACCCAGGGAAGACCCTCCCATTATCCACTCCCAGAAATATGCCAAACCAATCAGTGGACTGATTTAGTAATCACACACCCTTGATCCCAGCATCACATACTCCAGATCCAGCCACCTCTGAAAAATCCCCACCTATGAGTGCATAAGATTTTGCAGGGGACATCTAGACAGAGCCATAATATTGCCACAGCAAGCAGCATGTCTTAATCCATTTGGACTAACAAAATAGCATAGACTTGATGGTTTCCATACAACAGAAATTTATTTCTATAGTTCATAGGCTGGGAAGTCTCATATGAAGGCAGCAGCAGATTGAGACACTCAGTGTCCTTCCGGGACAATGTATCTCTTTGCAGCTCTTTTTTTTAAAAGGTACTAACCTTATGAATGAAACTCTATACTCATGATTTAATCACCTCCTAAAGCCCCACCTTGTAAACCATTATAATGGGCTTTAATATTTGAACATGTGCATGTTGGGAAGAAACAAGCATTCACGGCTCTTCACGTTATCACCTCAGGCTAATACTGTCATGTGTCCATATTGTGTGAATGTATGGTGAGTCATAGTGAGGTTCCTGAATACGTTAAGAAAAAAGAGAGCACGAGTAACATTGAAATTAATCTTTAGGGTTGGCATATGTGTAACTGTGCTCAGAAAATGGGAAAAAACTAGTTCATGTTTTACGAATGTTGAGAGTCACAGGGTGTGTCTGATGGAAAATTGAGGGGATCAGTAACCACCACAAGACAGAAACGATGCTTTTGAGATTTATCCATAGTATATGAGTGCCTGCGTTCTGAAAAAAATTACCTATTTATGTAATCCCGAAAGGTTCCTCATAAAGTACTCCCAGATCATATTTGTGTGAGATGAGAGAACTCCAGTTGTTAGTAATGAAGGAAATACTTATGTAAAATGGATTAAATAATTAAAATAGCAATGGAGTTGCACTTCTGTCTTTAAGAGAAAATTGTTAGAGGTAAGCTCCTCTCTAGGCAGGTACCAGAGTTTGTTGTTAAGCTCTTCTCAGTTTCTTGATGATATGATGATGATGTTTATTTCTGTAAATATGTCCCTGAGTGTGCTTTGCTGTCTGCAAATATTTAAACCCAAATTCAGTCTAGCTTCCCAAATTTGAAATTCTCAAATTTTTCACTAGAATGTAATCCCTTTTTAAGTGGTGAACACTTTGTGGCTAACAAGAATACATTGACATTTTCTTCACAAAAATGAGTGCTTGCAAAATTCATAACTCAGAGGAAGGAGAAAGACAATTTTGTGAAACTTTTTCTTCACTCAGTTATAAAGAGACTTGGCTGATATCTTATTAATTATGTGCAAAGCTCCTATTTCTTGGTTGGAGGTGGTATGATACTCTTAAGTCTTTTATAATATAGTTTAATTTGGAGACAAAAGATTGGTCATATTTCTCAAAGTCTGAATAACTTTAGGACATAAAAGGGAAAAAGATCTACTTATTTATAATATATTTGTAAGAAAGAACCAAAAGGAGAGCCGCACAACATACGATTATACAAAATACAATGAAACTTCTACATCCAAATTAGAACTTCATAGACATCCATTCTCTAGGTTGCTAAGTGTAAATGAGACTGCAGATAACTCAGCCAGTCAGCTACAGTCACCAAGCAAGCATTCCTACTTTGCTCATCTTATTCTGGCTGCTGATTATCCATATCTTCCATCAGAGAAGACATTTGATTTTTGTTGGCATGGGGACCTCCAACATCAGTTTTGAGCAACCGAACTCTTGACTTTCCAAGATTTCCACCCTTGGGGAGTTTAGGTCATTGTTAGTGACAAATTAGGAAGAATAGACTGCTCAGTCTTGCTGCATGTACTGATCAGTCTGTCAGCTGCTTCTCCTCTGTCTTTTCATCTCCAGAGCTTAACCTAGTCCACACGTCCACTGGAGAACGGGACCTGTGACATCTGCTTTACCCTCTGCTTCTTTTCCACAGCAAGGGTCTTAGAGAGGTGAGTGAGTGTGTTTCTGATAATAGCCTCAGTTAAGCCAACAAAGTTTCTCTCATTGCACCTCCATTTGTTTTTAGCCTGCAAAGAGCACAACAAAAACAAAACATGCACTTTTCATTTTATCGTGTGCTAATGAACTGAATCACGAGCAGTTGTGCTTTAGTTGTACTGTCTAAACTGCCTCAAGGTTTTGAAGGTTTTGAATGGATTGAAACATTTACCTTCCATGGTCATTTTTGCTCTGAGGAATAGTCAAAAGTCACACAGTGCCAGATCTCGGGAAGAAGGCAGAAGAGGACACACTGTAAGGCTTCTCCAAGCCTGCCTTTCTGTTGGATGGCGCTGGGCAGCAATATGCACTGTTTTTGATCACACCAAATAATGAAGACACTCACAAAGAGAACATTTAGAACTGCTTCAGTAGCCGGGCGTGGTGGCTCACGCCTGTAATCCCAGCACTCGGAAGGCTGAAACAGGCAGATCGTTGTGAGTTCGAGACCAGCCTGGCTACAAAGTGAGCTCAAGGCCAGCCTGAACAGCATAGAGAGACCCTGTCTCAAAAACAGGGCTGGGGATCTAGCTCAGCGGTCTAAGCGCCTGCCCGGCAAGCGCAAGGTCGTGAGTTCAATCCCCGGTACCGCAAAAAAAAAACAAAAAAACAAAAAAAACTGCTTCAGTAAGTAGCAAAAGCAGTGGGATTAAGTGTGCTGGAAGAGAGGGGAGTACTGTGATGTTAATGACAATGTGTCTGTTACTGCAACAAATCTAAAAATTTAAGCATATTGTATATTTTGACCAATCCTTATGAGATCAAAGTCATACAAATAAACCGTAACTGAAATTCAAGTCTATCTGAGACTACCAAAACCATTCCAAGTATTACCTGACTGAATCCTAAGAGTAAGAACTTTGAAGTACTGAGAAACTTGCATCTTTTACTTACTGTTATGCCATTATGATGAGTAAAGAAGCAAGTTGATGAATTGAGAAGTATAATATTTAAAAAATATTTTAGAAAGATATTCTACTGATTCCACTAAATACGTATCAACATATTTTTAGCTTAGATGCTGATCAATTTATGCAAAGATGACATTAGCAGGACATATTATTTTTTCCAGTAGTGTTGACAGTTTGCAGTCATTCTGATATTTCCCTTGATTCACTTTTTAATCTAAGACTTTTCCAGAAATGAGAATTGTGATTGAGGCTTAGCACTGTAGTTATACCTATTGAAACTATTGATGGTAACCATTCAGAAATGTAAAGAATTACTCTGATATAGAAAAATGATACAGTGAATAATATAACATTGTTATGTTTGGTGGGGGTCTCTGAGTGACTCTCCGCCCCTGTTTCAGTCCTTGCTCTCACTTCAGCAAAGAATGGAGAAATGGGACCCCTAGGGAGCTATGGGGGAGTCAAGGCTGGTATGGTGGGAAGCAAATGTTTACTTAAAGTGTAGAAAATGCTGAGGGAACAGAAGGGAAACTATCCTGCTTGGGATGCCCCATGCGTATACAAGATGCGCTTCATACTTACAGGAGTGAGCTGGTTTGTAAAATTAACTGTTTCACTGGTTGGTGGTCTGGGTCAGTCAGGGTCTTAGTCCTTGTTTCTGGAAAGGGGACCAGGTGAGCATAAGTAAATGTGAGTGACACTTTCATATGGACATAGAAGGGCACATTTTCTCAAGGACATGGTACAGGATAATCCTACGATGATCTTGCAATCATCAGCCACAGATGAGCGTGTGACGATTTTACAGTGTTAGCTGTTGGGTTTTGTCTTTTGCTTTTTCTGTGTCCCTCTGCTCCTACAACATCAAGTGCAGTATTGAGGAGTTGACACAGAAATTAGGCAGAGAATAGAAGAAACACAGTCTCTATATTCTTCTGTAGAAACTTACCAAAGTAGGTTTACAAATTATAAAAATGAGACTGAAGAAAGATCTTTCATAAGGTTGAAGTATGTTTGTTATCTAAGTATTGAGTTAAAATTGTTATTTTTTTCTTTTTTTCCAAAGAGAAGGCAGCAAGCCAGGAAACACAGCATTCAGGACTGTTGATTATGGAACTGAACATAGTGTTGGCATGAGAACCTTCGAATGGCCAAAATATTTACTTAGTTTTGCTGCAGTTGCCTTATTTTTAAATATACGTATATCATACTATTTTTGGAAACATTAAATTCTGCTCCCTTATCCAGTTTTTAAAGTGAGTTTATCTTTAGAAGCTCAGGAGAATGTTGGCTTCAAACCCAAAGAGGACACCAAGAAGACAGATCTGGAATTCGGTTCCTGTGGGGTTGGATGCCCCATGCTATGTGCTGTACATGCCCCATGCTTTGTCAATTGATCATTGAAGGTCAAATTTAAATGTACAAGGTTTATTCTACATATTATATCAAAATTGTCTTGTTTGAATTGTTTCTGACAAGGCAATTTATGATATCTTTTAAGGCAGAATTTAAAGTAAAAGTCTGAGATACATAAAGTATAAGTAAGCAAAGCAAAAGCAGTGTAATAAAGAAAGCAGACCCTTCTGATTTAATCTAACTTGATGGTAATTTTATAAGGCAGGCATGTCGGAACTTCTAACGGAATGAAAGTATATGAGCAATCTTTCTTCCAGGTAGCGAGTTCTTAGTTCCCTCGGGTGATTTAGTTCTATTCAGTAACACCAAAGTCTTCAGTGCTCTGAGTAATCAGTTTATCTCCAAAGAGAACACAAAACATTCTGGGCCATTACTCAGTAGTAGAGAGTGATCATTAATAATCTAAAGAATAATGAACATTTAATTCAGAGTATTTTTGGGAACTTTGCTCATTCAATATTATAGCTTTCCTCAAGGCAGTTTATGATCAAAGCCACTTACTTTCATTAGAGTTAAAATAAAATTCATAATTCAAATAATATATGCAAACAATGCTCTTTATAAATTTATCTTACATGATAAAAAAAAATCTCATGAAGTTTCCTTTTTACTTGAATAGTTAGATCACTGGTGCATACAACCTTATATTACACTTGTTTTCCCTCTTTGGAAAATACTGATTTTTAAATACTATAGTGGTATTTTAATTAATGTACTGGTACTTTAAATAATATAATGGTAGAATAAAGTGGTATTTACCACTTTGCTTAACTAATATAGTGGTAATATAATGGTATAGTGCCTTCTTTTAAATTGTAAGTCTTTGAAAAGACAAAAAATATAAATATAAGCACAATATTTTATTTATTTTTTATTTTTTTGCGGCACTGGGGATTGAACTCACAATCTTGTGCTTGCCGGGCAGGCGCTTAGACCGCTGAGCTAGATCCCCAG
>RJWT010022948.1:0-16976 GCA_004365215.1 Cuniculus paca | reverse complement strand
TCTGTACAAAGTACTTGGTTTCTTTTTAGTGGTGTTAATATGTTCAGCAACCATACCTCCTTGGCCCCAACTATGCATGTAAGTTCCCTTGAGTCAAAATTTAAACTTTCAGAATTTTTCTACTTAGCTTTTCATTCCCAATTCTCACTACAAATTTGGCTAAAAGCAGCAAGCAGTACCCATCATGACCTGAATGTTGGCTGCCTTGAAGTTTTCTGTCCCAAATTAGTTAGTTCGCCGTTCTGAGACTTATATTCTCACATAGTTTCAGGGCATGCACAAAATATAGACAAATTGTTGCTTATATTGGGAGATTCATGTCTGGGTGTCTGGGTGATTCATGGTGGTGCCACTTTCACTACCTTAAACGGTCCCTCCTCCCTTCCTCTCTGGCACTATTACTCTGCTCTGCTGTCTGTCTGCTGTGAAACGAGTATCTTTAGTCTGTGGCACAAATCTACCGTGAAGTTTCTGCCTTGGAGTCAGCTAAACCTGGGCTGAATCCCCAAAAACACTGTACCAAATTACATCTCTCCCACTTAACTTGTAGTTGTTGGGTTATTTTATCTCAACAATGGGAAAGCTGACTAATACATTCACTAACTTCTTATTGGCAAAGCCAAAACTTTTCATACTATGTGAAAAATGGCATGTAGGAAAGTAGCTCAAACCCTCTATATTTAAAACGATGTGAATCTTACTGTTCATTGCTTTTTCTGATAACCCTATTTCTATGAATCCCACAACTAGTCTTCTAAACTTGGGTTTAAAGCCCCAGGCCTTGTAAATACTTTTCTTCTTAAACCTTTAGTCTCATTGATTTTTCCTTTCCCCATTCAAATCATCAGTGCAGTCATACTATGCTCTCATCAGTGTGTTGAATAATCCTCAGTCTCCCCCAAATGTGGCCCCTTCCACATCCAATTCTTTCCCTTTTCTAGAATGTTTTCCTTTCTCTTTTCAGTTGGCTACCTCCTTTACCCTTTCTGTGTCTGTGCCTTTCTGATACTTACCTTCCTGACAATCCTTTCTGTCTTTGTTGCTAACAGAGCCCTCCCGCACAGTTCATTTATATATTGGACATGTAAATATTTCATGAACTGTTCTCTATGTATGTGCTAAATATTTATTAATAAGAAGATTGTTGTGGTAATTTTATTTCTCTTCCTTGTGATTGACTTGGAAATTTACCCATGAGCGATGAGTATTAGGGCAAACTTGAGAACTAGTAACTATATCAGTTATTTTAACAGAGAGATACAATATACCTATTAACCAGATGCTACAGAACTGGAAAGGCAAAAATGAACTATTAAGGTATCACATTCAGGAGCAATCTATTAGCCCTCAGCCTCGGAAACAAATGGAAAAAGGTTGGAATTATGAAAACTTAGAAATGCAGAGGAGGAATTCTATGGAGCTGGGCCGAGCTATCTGCAGAGTAGATTTTGGCAGCCAATGCTAACATTTCTAGAAGTGTACTGAGGTTGTTTCTGGTGTGGCAAAACAACAAACTGAAATCATTTTGTTTTTCCTTTATGAACAAAGTGTCGCCACCATGATGCAGGAACACTGTTGAGGTTATACTAAGGTGAACACAGGAGGGAGAAAAATTTCTTCTTTCTACTTTCCTCGGAGTCTCCCTCTATCACTGCCTACTGGCAGGTCTTAAGGGGTAAAACCTTGCCATTCTGAAGCATTTCCCACCCTTGGGTGTTTCACAATGTCTTTCCTTTGGATTTCCCTCTACCCAGACTCTTTCTATAACTTTGATATCTTCTTCAGCCCTCAGTTTCCAGCTCATGACATTATGATGTCCATTCCTTCCAAATTATTGTGACCTTTTCTAATTGGCATACTTCTCTTCTAGTGTTTATTTATTTTTTGTCTCGGGTGTAATGAGTAATGTATATGCCTTGTCTCATACATTAAATCATAGATTTTGAGTCATACAGAACAGGGTATAAGTCCCAGGTTCAGCTCTGGGTCCTTGGGAATATCAAATTTTTCATGTTTGCTAAACTGTTAGAGGCCTAAGGTTCTTGCACAGTTTCTGCTCCACAAAATTCTCTCAAAGAATAGAATTTAACAGGGGTTGGTATATTTTAATCATCTCTCGTCATCTTTCTTAGAGTCACAAAGTGGGTCTTTAGCAAGCTCTTAATGCATGACAAGCAAAGTATACTCTTAAGCAAGGCTGACCTGTATTGGAAAGGATTGTACCCAAGGGAGATATCTAAGCAGGCAGAGGCTGAGATAGCAACTGCCAGGGGTAAAAGGATACCCTCAAGAAGGGAGGACAAGCAGAGCTCAGAGATAGCAACTACCCTGAGGACTCAGGCAGGTTTTTCCCAGAATTTGGGAAGTGGTCCCATTCAGTGACTGACTGGGCTTCTTCCAATAAACTGTGAGCCTAAACCCTTAGGTTGAGAGGAGCAACTTTTGAACTTAGGTGAACTTAACCAGAAAAAGCATGGTGGGCAAAGGCAGTGGGGAGTGGGGTCAGAATTACAGTACAAATACATGGAAACGGGGCCCGAGGGTCAGGCAGGATCAACATAGATCAACGTGTGATTTGGGCCCTGGAATTGTGAGACTAGTAGGTGGGGGAGTATTTGTGGAGCTCTGTGTGCTCTTCTCAGGGAGTACAGAGACTTGCTTTGGAAAGGATTTCTTCCATATTCAGTTGCCAGTCTCCCCATTTTAACTCCCATCTAGCTAACTGTCAACTCCATCAGCATAGCATGCCATGCGAAAGGATTCTCTCTAAATTTGATGAATTACAATAAAAATAAATAAGCTGTACTTTTCTTTTCAGTCAGTATTCATAGATTTCTTTTGACCGTCTAGCAAAATGAAAGGCTGAATCGAGCCACTCATTTTAAGGAAGATAGACTCTTAAGGTTCTAACCACTGAGAGCTTTACTCAATTCTGGATGTATTTTTACAAATGAAAGTCAAAGTCCTATCATTTGTAGATTTATAAATTATAAGTAAGTCATAAGATTTAATGCAGGTTAAAAGAGAACGTAATTTATGGCTTTGTTTTATTCATAATGCTCATGCCTAGAAGACTATTAGGAGAAAATATAGAATTCTGATATTGTTGAATTTTGGGGATCCAAAGAAATCCCAGGGATTTGTTGGTTAATCTCCTGTCCTTTCAGAAATTTGCTATTAATCATTAGAAATAGACTTTTCCTTACATTTCTACAGCTGTTTCAGATTGGAAGTAGTGTCGCCTGGCCAACTCTGGCTCCACAAAAGCCTACTGCATTCAACAACAACGAAAAAGAACTAGGGAAAATATCACCAAACTGGATGAGAGCCAAACTGAATAGGAATTAAATTCCTGCTATTTTCTTATTAGGGACAGAAAATGGTGTTGGCGAAGTGCAAGTTTTGCATAGTCTAAAGGAAATTTAATTTGCCAAAAAGTTGAAGCTGTTTCTAAAATATGGGGAGATGGGGTGAGAGGTCTGGGTAAAGGAGAGTTTTTGGGATAGGCTGAAAAGAGAAGAATGTCAGATATTGAAACCTTACTTGTATATTCACAGTTTAATGAGTCTTCACAAGCAAAGTTTAAATTTCTCTGTTGTGTTTTGATGTTTTTCAAGAGTGAACTGCATCTTTTCTAAAAGCAGGTCTAACTTCTAGTAATGAAGATATAATCTAATCTCCTGCAAGGATTATAATAGGAAAGTAAAAGTAGTATTAGTCCACATGGTTTCAAAGTGTATGGAAATTCTCCTCCCAGTTTCATCAAGATTGGCTTAATCACCAATGTAAATCATGCTTATTTGGTTATTGACGTAAAATGTTAATTCTTTTTGAAGCAAAAATAGACAACGCTTTCAACTTTGAAGCAGATCTGGGCGTCAGCTCTGTTATGATCATGGATAAGTTCCCTAATTCCTCAGCACTAATTTTCTCATCTATAAACAGGCAATAATGCATAGGTTACAGAGTTGTGAGAGTTCTGCGAAGTGTCTCATTTAATTCCTGTAGCACACAGGAAACGGTAAGTGATTACTAGCATTGTTACACTTCCCAGTGCTTATTTCTGAATTACAGGTTCTACAGAGGTTTTGATAAAAATGTAAAAACATACTGCTATGAAAAAAATGGTAGAAACTTAATGCTTACTGTATACTCTTCTATAGATTAAATACATTAAATTAACATGTTGTTCACCCATTTCTACTCTGAACTTACACATTGTTACAGTTTGTATATAGATGGCCCCCCCAAGCTTCATGCAGTCAAGGAAGTGGCTGAATCTAGCATTTGTGATTGACTCATTGTGTAGCACTGGGATTGGCGGTGTGAGTTCTACACCCGCCCAGGGGTGGAGCTGATATACAATGTAAGGTTGGAATGGGGGTGTGTTTTGCTCTTTGGCGCGGTTGCTCCTGCCGCTTGCAGCCGGCGTGAACAGCTGCCCCCTTTTGCTCTGGCTGCTGCCTTGAAGTATTGGCCCAGTGCCATGCCACCCTGCCTTGGAGTCAGCTGATATGGACTGAAACCCCCAGATCTGTAAGCTAAATAAACCTTTCCTTGCTTCACTTTGGGTGTCAGGTGTTTGTCTCAGCAACCAGAGAAAAGTAACCAAGACACACATCATTCTGAGTTATCTTCTCGAAGTTGTATGTATTAACTGGTCTCTATTGAGTACTTAGTAGCAGAGAAAGCAGAGTTGACTCTTCCTTAAGCGTCAGACATTTTTGCTATATTGTTATGGGAAAAAAAAAGCCAACAAAAATAACCACTTTTGACAGGTTTAGGAGAAGGTAAAGCATAAGTCAAAGAGTTTTCTGTATGTGAGCTGTATTTTGAAGCATTGCTGGAAATTACAGAGCTTGACTCTTCTATTAGCCCTCTGAAGTTAACTGAAGCTGAATTACACAGTCCAAATTGAGACATGATATTTCTAGAAAATGTCTCCCACTCACTCTCTAAGACATGTTATTCTACATGCCAACTTTTAGAACTGCAGAACTGAACGGGGTCATAAATAAGGCGACATGGTACAGTGCACGCTCTACAAGTGTAAAGGTTCCTCTCTGACTCGAGCTTCTGTAATCTCAGGTCCAATGAAGAGTGGTGAGAAAAGGATGGGGGTGCGGAGCGCGTGGGAGGTGCGAATCCCGATTTTTTTGTAAATAAAATGACGCTGTATTTGGTCCTCATTCGTGTATGGGCCCAAAGAAATAATGACTGAGAAGCCACTTTATTGGATGACGGAACAAATAAAACTTGTTAACTGTAATGTGACATTTTAATATTGCTTCCTTGTCCTCTTTTTGTTTTTATTTGATCACATTATATTCATTTTTAGTGACAGGAAATTTTAATCCTATCAAAGTCATTTTTCTCACCCTTTTTCCACCTCCCTTTTTAATTTAAAAAATGACTCAAAACATGAAAAAATAAATTCCCAAGGGCCCCAAACCAAGGCCTTTTGATGATACAGAGGGAATCCAGATGTTCACTCTACCCCCCGCCCCCGACTTCTTTTAAAAAGGTTTCATGGAATTTGTTGCTAGTCATAATATGCCTCCTAAAAGAGGGTTTCCTCCTGCAGTTTTACAGGTAATATTAAATTGTTTCCTCCTTTTGTTTCAAATAGAAGAATAAAAGGCTTCTTACCTCTGACTAGATTCACGTGGGATAGATTCTGCACATTTTCATAGATGCATGATCTCAATATGATGTGATTTAAGGAAAACATCCAAGACCAGTTGTTTCTTTATGGTCCACGTGGCTGTACCCCTGGCTCGTCACGTGAGCGCATCCGTCTGTTCTTCTGCCCTGACATCCCGGCGAGGCAGACGCTGGGATTACCACTAGTGTAAGGCAATAAGCAGCAGGGCCAGATCTTGAGGAGACTTAAGTTAACTTGAAGAAAATAATTTTTTCTTGGCTAATTTTAGATAGCTACGTCTCAGAGTCAAAGCAGGACACTTTCTCATAGCATTTTTTCAACTTTGATACGTGTACTTTTAGATTTTATTTATGAAATATGCTTGTAGCAATGAGCAGGAGCATTAATAAGACCCTTATACACATAATAATTGGATAGAACCATGAAGTGTTTTGTCATAGGACCCCACTCCACAGGGAAATAACTGAATGAACAAGTGAATCTTACTTTATAAAGTTAAAAATCTTACTTTATAAAGTAAAAAAAAAAAAAAAAAGCAGGACTTTAAAAAATTAAATTCTTGTCACAGACTTCTAAGGAAAGACATTCATAATCTAACTTATGCAAAAATCATAAATAAAAAATAAGAATAAGTAAGCTCTAGGGGTCCTGGAAAACAACGTAGGACGGAGAGACAGTCCCCAAAGCAGCACACTTTTATGTTGGAGAAAAGTCTGAACAGGAAAGTCAGTAAAATATATTGGCTTGGTAGCTGATTTCAAGAGGCCAGCCATTTGGAGCCCTTGCATCATGGTTGAGTGAATTTCTGAAATTTGAGACAGATCTTAATGAAGTTTGGGACATCGACTAGTAAATAAAAAGCACAGCTGGATCAGTTGCTTTAGAAAGTCTAGATATTTAAAAATAGGTTAGTAATGGTAGCAATTTTTAAGATTAAAAAGCTTTTAGAAATATAAGCTTGGTTTAAATTGTGTATTTTTGACTGATATGGAAACTTAATATGTAGTCCTCTATTTCTAGGAAAAAAAATAGAGAAAAATTAAAGGAATGTATGAACTATCCAAGGCAAAACAAAGTATCTGTCCAAGATTTACTGAAAATATAGGTTATATTTGAGGAATAAAAGATTTCAATTATTACGTTTTGGCTTTGCCAAGAGAGCAAACACAAGCAGACAGTTGAATTTATGACACTGTCAGTGTCGTTTTACCTAAAACAGGACTTCCCTTCCGACATCGATTCTCACCCTCTGAGATATGGGATTAAGATGCTATTCTCACATTCTGGGATAAGAGATTAATAGTTCTCCACTGTTATTTCTCATTCTTTATAGCTCTATTACAGTGCTCCATTGAGAATATACTATTTCATGTAAAACTACAGGAAAAATCGCATCAAAGAACTAATGAACAAAACGATGTAAGAAAAGAAAACGCGATGAACCACAGAACACATTTACAAGGCTTTTAATGTCAAATACTTTATATAATTAGAAAGAATACAAAGAGAAGAATTTAGTAGAAAGTGACTTTTGTACCAGACCTGTCAGTCACAGGGAATGTCTTGGCCACAGTCTTATCAGGAATTCCATCCGGACCAGCTGCATTCTGGATCAGGAAACCTCTCCCAGATGTGCACCTCTGACGGATCAGGCACTGCGTACCTCATCTAAGAGCTGCCGATCCACAGATGGCAGATCATTTTGTTAGGTATGAAAAGCCCTGTCTAGATAGGGAGAGTAGTAATTACTAACCACTCAGATGCTCCTTTTTCAGAAATTTGACCTAGAGTATAAAAATAATTAGGGCAGGCAGCAATAAGAATCAAAGTAGATTGATGGAGAGGAAAGCAAGCATACTCAGCATAGTTGCAGAATGAGAATGCTACCGAGGTAACCAGATCTGCCTGTGGTCCAGATAACATTTTAGGTCCCATATCATTGAGACCAGGCTAAAATTCTTGCCAAAATTCTTTTCCTCTCTTATTGTCACACATATTGTTACAATAAACCTCCATTTCGAGAACTGGTTCAGAGAAGTGGTGGATCCCTGTAGTTAATATAGTCTAAATCAAGCAGAAAGGAAGTCCATTGTCAACAAACCAAGCTTTCCTAATCATCATGGTTATACAGAGCACGCTCCTATGCACTTGGGGTGCTGAGAGGACCTTATTATACATGTGCCCCGACTAGAGAGGAAAGAGAATTAAAGTAATAAATAATATGAAGTTACATTAAGTGCCAAATACTTGATCAGTGCCAAAAACTCAATCTGGAAATAATATTTTCATAATAAGGTACAAAGAAATAGGTTTCAGTCCCTCAAGTATCTGAATACAAACCCCAGAAGAGCCTATCATCTTAATTGAGTAAATGTGGACATGTTACTGACTGCTATGGTTCTCAAAGTGTGATCCCCAGACAAGGAGCAATAGCCTCACCTACAGCATCTTCGAAATGCAAACTCTCCTGCCCTCTTCGGCCACTGCTGAGTCAGAGGCTTCAAGATGGGGATATACTTTTTACCTTAACTCTCCCTCCAGGGATACGAATACACACTAAAGTCAAGAAAGATGAATTAACCCAAGTCCAGGTTCTTTGTTGGCCATGTGATACTTTAAAGATAAAAATTTTCAAGATGTAAAATAGTGTGATCCAGAAAAGCTATAATTATAATTTGTAATTATCATGAGAGGACAAAACAGAAGGTTGGTATGGTGCTAGGTTTAGAATGTGAATAGGATTAAATAAATGTGGAAAAGTAAGAGATCATTTTAGATGGTGACAACGTGGGCAGTGTTTTTCAAAGGTCAGTAACTAGAAGATTTCATCTGAAATTGGAATCCATAGATTCTTGGACAGTGTTTGCAAATAGGCACATCTAGGTTCAAATTCCAGCATCGCTGCTTTGAATTATTTCCTTAACTGGACTAAATTTATTTGACAATAGATTAATAATTTTCCTTGAGAATGTTGGAAAGAATCAAATGAAATAATATGTGTAATACTTATATAGCAGAGTGCTTGTTATTCATTAAATATTAGGTACTATTTTTATTTTCATTGTCGGTATTAGAGCTGTCCATTGCTAAATTCTTTGATATCTTTTTCCTGTTTTGATTTATTTGCTTTGTTATTGTAGATTTTTGCTTTGTTTTGTTTTTTGAGATAGTGTCTATGTAGTTCAGGTTGGCACTGAACTTACTGTGCAGCCCAGGCTGGCTTTGAGCTCATGGATGTTCTCCTGCCTCAGCCTCCCAAGTGCTGAGATTATAGGTATGTGCCATGGAGCGCAACTGTTAATTTGTTTTTAAGTAGCTGCACCTTCCTCATATTTCAAGTTTTTGCCTAAATGTCTTCTCCATGTTGAGACTTCCATGATTAAATAAGGAAAACAATAACCCTCAACTTCATTCTCTATTTGGGATCCTGTTAGTTTTCTTAAATGCATTTCCCTAATTGTCAAGTGAGAACCTTTGATCGTGGCATTTACTTTTTGAACAGTGCCTGGAATGTTATTAAAGAAGAAATACTTCTTTAATAGATGAATAAATTATTATTGACACAATTGTCTCTGGAGAATTCCCAAAGGCAGATGATGACAGGGACCATCGGCAAGGGGCAATAATGCCCTTTTCTTTGTTTCGTGATGATCTTTTGACAGTAATCTAAGCAAAACAAAATCATCTGGATACACGTTTACTAAATTTGACAACCTGCATGTTTAAGTTTTAAACATCTTTTGGCTCTCCTTCCACATTTTCACATGAATTTCCTTGAAAAGGTGTTCTTTTCTTTTAGCAAGCAATAGTAGCACAAGTTCTGTTATTTCTCACTGAAATTTCTAAAGCTTGAAATCAAGAGATCCCTGAGCTCTTTCAAAAGCATGTATTGGGGGAGAGATTTCCATTCCACTTTGCTGAGAATATTTCTTTTACAATTCCTTTCCTTACAAAATTTTACAACGCTATTTTAATAAATGCAGACCACTGGTACATGAATACACAGATATTATACACTCTTGGTTTATGTAAAATTACACATTTAACTTCATAAAAGACTAGCATACAACAGTTACATTATTCCTAAAAATCAAATTAAAATGTACACTTTTTAAAAGGTTAAATAAAACATGAATAAAACACATAGGGAAATCTTTTTCCTCTTTTTTATGTAGATTTCTACACAAGCCAAAATAAACTCTTGTTTACTATGCAAAACAAAATGCAACCTTGTGTGATTCGCATTATCTTCCACAGGTGGGACACACTTGCGATTCATGTTTGAGACAAGCAGTTAGCAAGTAGGTCTCACAAGCTGGAGGCAGTGCAGGAAGAAGGGGACAGACCTGGTAAGGGAATTTTCCACTGGAGGGCAGGCTCTGGGGACCTGGTGTGTGGCTGAGGCATTTTCTGGAATTTGCTCTGTGTCTGTGGCCAACACCAGGTAATTCATTTAATTTTTTTTTATTTTAAAGAGAATAGAACAAAACAAAACAGAACCAAATAAAGCAAAGAAAACAGACTAGTCAAACACAATACAGCATTTCAAAACAGAACATGGAAAGCTACACAGGTCTTCAAAACATAACAACAGGAGATTAACTATGGTTACCCCAATGTCTCTTGCTTTCCTCAAAATGGTTGTTCATACATTTACAGACAATAAACTCAAAACAAAGCAATACAAAGCCAGATACAACAAAAGAGCACTACAGGCCATCAAGTTGGCCAACAAGAAACCAGCGATGGCTACAGTAGTGTACCATTTTTCAAAAGAGCTGCTCCTATTTTCTCACATATTGCAATCAAATTGTAGGAAAGGGACTTAAACCAATCAAATCAAAGAATAAAAGCACTGTTGGACTTCAGAACCTTTTTTCCATATTTATCGGGAATTTTCTCTTATTGAGTCTTTCAGTTTCTTACACTAGGGAGACAACGCGGTGTTTACACATGTGGGTTTGGTTTATTTCACTTATGAGTATAACACCAGGTAATTCAGGTGATGTTCTGGCCTGGTGTCATGTGGGCAAAGTGGTGGTCAGCAGGGCTGTTCCTCAGAAATGCAGTGTGTCCCTCTTTTGTTGGGACAACAGAACTAGCTCCAGTCCTTCAGTGATTCATGTATAGAAAAGGCTGGGGTCATGGTTTCTTATGCTTGCAGAGTTCTTATAGTTATATAAACAAGTGAGGCAGACCAGGTACAATAGAGCAGGGAACCATGAGGTTGTGTGGAAAGACCCTGTCTAGTGGAAGCATCTGCTATTTAAGTATAACTCACTAATGCCATTTGTGAAAACAAGTTGAGTAGTGCCAGAAACTCCTGTTTTTCTTTTTTTTTCCAGGAGTGCTGAAAATACTTTATGTGAAATTATCTTGATAATTATCTTGATAAACATTTGTTAAAATATCAGAGTAATTTTAGATTTTCACAGGAGTTGCAAAAGTAACCCAGGAAACTTTAGCTGGAGCAATTAGACAAGAGAAAGAAATAAAAGGAATAAAAAGAGGAAAGGGAGAAGTTAAACTATCGTTATTTGCAGATGACATGACAGTATACATAGAAGACCACAAAAACTCCTAAAAAAACTGATAGATTTAATAAGCAAATTCAGTGTAGCTGGATACAAAGTCAACACTCAAAAAATCAATAACCCTCCTGTACATGAATAACAAACTCACTGAGAGAGAAATCAGGGAAACAACGCCTTTTCCAATAACATCCAAAAAATTGAAATACCTAGGAATCAATCTAACAAAGGATGTAAAAGACCTCTACATTGAAAACTACAGTGCTCTGAAAAAGGAGATTGATGAGGATATTAAAAATGGAGAGATACCCTCTGCTCTTGGGTAGGAAGAACCTATATAGTGAAAACAGCCATACTTCCAAAACTGTTATACAGATTAAATGCAATGCCAATCAAAATTCCAACAGCATATCTCACATAATTAGAGAAAACAATCCTAAAATTTATCTGGAACCAGAATAGACCTAGATTAGCAAAGGCAATCCTGGTCAACAAAGGCAAGGCAGGGCGTATCACAATTCCTGACTTGAAATTAGAGTATAAAGTTACTGTGACAAAAACAGTATGGTTTTGGCAAAAAAAAAAAAAAAAAAAAAAAAAACAAAAACAAACCCAAAAACCAAAAAACAAAAAGCCAAGAAAAAACAGATCTGAGAATCAATTGAACAGATTAGAAAATGCCGAATCAACTTCAGACATACTGAGACAACATGTCTTTGACAAAGATGCCAAACACATTCACTGGAAGAAAGATAGCCTCTTTAATAAGTGGTAAGGGAAAAACTGGCTCTGCACATGCTGAAGATTAAAGTTGGACTCATATCTTTTACCATACACTAAAGTCAAAATGAATCAAAGATCTAAATATTAAAACAGAAACATTAAATCTGCTGGAAGATGGAGTAGGTAAAATTCTTGAAGACATTGGTGTAGGCAAAGACTTTATGAGCAAAACCTCGATCACACAGGAACTATCACAAGGAATCAACAACTGGAATCTCACCCTACTAAAAAGCCTTTGCACAGCAAGAGAAACCACCAACAGAGTGAAGAGACACGCCACAACATGGGGGAAGATGTTTGCCAGCTGTTCCTCAGACAAAGGATTACTATTAAAGACATAAAGAACTCAAAACAATTAGTCCTCCCAGATTTAAAAACCTAATCCAAAAATGGCATCTGAGATGAATACACACTTCTCAGATGAAGACATACAAACAGCAAATAAATATATGAAAAAATGTTCATCACCACTGGTCATTCAAGGGAGGCAAATTAGAACAACACTGAGATGCCACCTCACCTCTGAAAGAATGGCTATCATCAAGAAATCAGCCAATAACAAATGCTGGAGTGGCTGTGGAGAAAAAGGAACCCTTCTCCACTGTTTGTGGGAGTGTAGACTGGTGTAATTACAGTGGAAATCAGTGTGGAGATTCCTCAAAAAACTAGGATTAGAGGTCTCATTTGACCCAGCTATCCTCCTTCTGGGTGTCTTCCCAGAAGAATTGAAAACATCATACTACAGAGATATATATGCATCCTTGCTCATAGCAGCACAATTTGTAATAGCTAGATCTTGGAAACAACCTAAATGCCCATTGTCTGAGGAATGGATAAAAAAGATGTGGTACTTTTATACAGTGGAGTACTACTCAGCCATACAGGACAAACTTGAGACTTTTATAGGTAAATGGATAGAACTTGAGACCATATTCACATGTGAAATAAATCAGACATGCATGTGTAAACATTGCGTTGCCTCACTAGTGTGAGAAACTGAAAGAAACCATATATGTATGGTAAAACATAAATTAAGGTAGTTATACTACTGATTTCTCTGAGTTCAATGAAGAGAAGGTTTGTGCTGGTACTGTGCAGACAATTTGAAAGCAGATGTCTTGCGCTCTGGGTGACTGATTTAGAGACGGTAATCTGCAATGTATGTACCATTGTTGTCTTTTGAAATTTTGTTTTGTTTTTTTTCTCTTTGAAATAAAACGGAGCTGAAAAAAAAAGTAGTCCAGAGTGTTTCTTCTGATGCTTCACGCAGTATATGCATTTCCTACGAGTATTGCATCAAACTTGGTGGTTGAAAACAACCAAAATTTGTTTTGGAAGCCAGAAGTCTGAAAATATGATACTGGCAAGGGTAGCTCCCCCTAGATGCTCTGAGGTAAAACACATTTCTTTCCTCTTTCGTAGCTTCTGGGGGCCATCAGCAATCCTTGGAATTCCTTGGTTTGTAGATAGATCATTCTGATCTTTGCTTCCTTCCCCTCTGGGACTTCCCTTCAGTATCAGTGTCATAGATCATCTTCTCCTTTCTCTTATAAAGACACCAGTATTTGGATTTAATAATCACCCTAAATTTTAAATGATCTCATTTCCAGATCCTTAACTTATACCTGCAAAGACACAAATTCCAAATGAGGTCATATTTATACATACCGAAAGTTATAACTTGGGAGTATTTCGAGTGGGTATTGTTAAACCCCTTAAGCTCAGATTCCTCTAATTTAACATGTTACGCAACCATGTTATAAATATCAACAAAAATTAACATTAGTATAATACTATAAAGTACAGAATTATTTGAATATGACCAGTTTTTTCATTATGTAAGAAAACATTAACACAGTAGACTTTTTGGCCAAATTGTACACATTCTATAAAGAAAGACTTCAGGAATGATCCTTGACAGATTTCTAGAATGTAACCTCTGAGCCTTGGAGTGTTTTGCCTGTTTAGAGCATTTTAGATTATTAGAGGTGAAGTCTTGGGCTGTATTGTATCAGATGGACCACAGAGTTTATCCTTATCTTGCGGTTTAGGGTGCATTCTTGATTTTGTGTGTGTGAGCTTCGGACAGCTCACAGTTTCTGGAGGTGCTAAACCCTGGACACCAAAGCCAGGTGAGCATGCGGTTCATGACAGTGTTGTCATACAGTGTGGGAAAACTAAGCACGTCTGTGTGGCTCCACTAGACGCCTATGCTTGCCTTCTCCTGAACTCTCTCTCATCTGCCTTTTCCTGTTACTCATCTTAATCTATGCCCTTTCACAGTCATAAACTCTTACATGATATCCAACAGCTTTTCCGAGTCCTGCAAATGCTTCATTGAACCTGATGGTGCTCTTGTACACCTTACATTTACGAATATCCTTTTAATCTGTCTTATCATCTAATTGAGAATGCCACATCACAGTTAATTGATACAGGACTTCTTTGTATTTCCAGTCAGTGACATTTCTAGAATGTCTTTATTGAATACTGGTTATTTATCTTAAGCAATGTCCCATAATTGGGGTTTTCCAATGTATTTTCATGATTAGTTTGAAGAGTACCATCCAGGTGATGTGTTCTCATTTGCAAATCATGGAGGGATACATTATGTTGATGTCTTTTTACTAGTGATTTCTTGTTTACAATGATATTTTCTATGTTTTACCAATGCAATGAAAGAAATAAGTAAATATAGTTGAGACTATGCAAAATAATCTGATTTCAAACATTTTAAAGAGACATGGGGTAAGCTTCCCAGATAGTTATTGAGGAGTCATGAACTTGTAATTTTTGGAGAAAAGTAAGACTGGAGGGAAGGTTGGCTACCAGACAGAATAAGAATGTGGAATTTTCAAGTAGGCTTGAGGTGGTAGCCAAAGGGATTTGGGAAATAAACTGATGTGTAACATTGAGTCACCTAAACACTATCCAGAAGAGAGGTCGAGCCTACCCTTCCTTGCCAGATTTGGGGAAAAGTTGACATATCCTTCAGCTGATGTGGGTATATTTGCTGTCTTGGTAAGATCTACTCTAGGAATAGCTGTGACTTAGGACACTGTCAGCAATTCTGCTGAGAAGTGTTAGCAATATTGCTGCATTTTAAAAAGCAGTTGTAGACTCTTTAAACTTGTAACTATCCTTGGACTGTCATTCCTCTTCAGTGTTATGAGCCTTTGATTTCATGAGTCATACAATAAACTTCTTGCTCCTAGTACCAAGATAGTAGGTCAAGGCACATTATGACTTCTAGGAACTGGTAGTAGGAGGGCAGAAGGAGGACAGGAGAATAATCTTAGGCCTTGGCATAATAGTAGATGAAGATTGAAGTTGGATGACCAACATTAGGTCTTGATTTTCTGTTTATTTTTGTTGTTGTTGAGAGGGTTTCTTCCTTATTATCAAAATATATGAAATTCTCAAATAAAAATTGTTCTTCTCTATTATTAAAATGTGTGAAATTTTCAAATTTTTTGTTAATATAAAAGACACTTGGTGATTTTAGGTTATGAAAAGTTGATCTTGATAAATCATTCAAGAGTCAGATGGTAAGTCTTCTCAATGAATATTTTAGATCTGTTTCTTTGTAATTATTTTTTACAAGTTGGGAAATTTATATAGTAATCAACCAATCACAAGCCAATTCCCTAACTTTTATTTACAAGCATGAATTGTGCTTTTCAAAACTTATTTACTTTTAAGTAATAGAGACCTTAGTTTTCTATTAAGGAAATCCAGATGAAGGGACAAAGAAAAATTAGAACAGTATTATCATTATTTTCCTTTTAGGTGGCCTAATAAATGATTCAGTATTTGATACTAAAAATATTTTGCCATGGCTTTTGGGGGGAACACACAATACCAGTTATAAGTATTCTGCTGTTTCTCTTATTAGGAAAATGATTACAAAATGTGTGCTGTTAATCTTACTTTAATTTCTGAAGTGCTGTCTTGGCACATAAAGGTAATAGTGGCGTCTTGGATGCAGTTCAGCTATCTGATGAATGCTAAATTGGAATTCGTTTGATCTAATTCCTCTTGTTGGCTGAGCTGATAAGTGAATTCCAGGTGATTGCCATGATGGCAAGGGTCACTGGTATCATCCTATTGTTGGAAGGTATGTCCTTGGCAAGGAAAGAAGCTCACATCTGTGAAGTCTATTAGCATGTCCTTGTTTTCTTTCTGAGATGAATTTTTCTATTTTTTATGTTTAACCAAATATCCAGTTGGAATTCCATGCCTGTGGCCTTAAACACTTGCATTTGGAATAAGGGTGATTCAACATTAATTTTAAACTTTGTTTGAGTTGTTGTTATTGTTATTGTTGCTAACTTTCGTTCAGTCAGTTTAGGTTCCCTAATCCAGTACCTATTCAAGTTCATGTTTCAGTGTCAATACAAAACCCATGACCGAGAAAAGAATTTTCTTATAGGGCGATCATATAAAAGATCTCTATCCGGCTTCCTCCTCCTCCCTTAATTTGAGCCACTGAATGTTTGCTGAGTTGTAGTCACACATGCGCATCTATATAAATTTTTTGATACAAAATTTCTGTGAAATCTGAAAAATCACTTAACGAAGTTTTAATTTATAGATAAAACTGATTTCTAAGATGATTTTCAGTTTTGAGAACTTTTAAATTGAGACCTTTTAAAATAATGCATTTTGAGGGGCCCATCCACTGGAGGTGCACCCAGGCTAGTAGTGGGGTCCAGGGGCTCTGAACTTCCTGCAGCCAGGTGCAAGGTACCAGCCACACTCCGGGGCTGCCTCCTTGCTAGCTGCACAGAGGATCCTAGCTCCACCTAGCCTAGTGTCCTAGTGCCACCTATCAGGGGAATGCTCAGCCAACCTCACAGGACATAGGGGAACCGAGCTCAGCCCAGCCCAGTGCCCCAGAGCTGCCTGTCAGGGAGCAACTAGCCTAGCCAACAGGTCCTGGAGAATTTGAGCTCTGCCCATCAGAGCACAAGGCCCCAGTGCCATAGTTCAGGGGT
>RJWT010022947.1:0-16992 GCA_004365215.1 Cuniculus paca | reverse complement strand
TGCATGATTGTGTGCATATTCCAATCCCTGGTCTCTTTCCTCCTTTTTTTTTTTCCTTGGTGTTTTGAGAAAGGGTCTCACTATGTATTTCAGGCGGGACTTGAACTCACAGTGATCCTCCTGCCTCAACCTCCTGAGCGCTGCGATTACAGGCATGTGTGTCACCGCGCCCAGTGTTGCTTTCTTCTTGACTGCTTTCTTTTTGCCTAACATGGTGTAAATGGATTGAAGTTGTCCCCAGTTTCAATATCCCTTTATTCTCCAGCGAATCAGCACACTGCAATTATAGTATGGCCATAAACTGATAAGCCTAAGTCTAAACAGCTTCACCTTTTAGCAGGGAAATGCCATTTCCAGAGTTCAGCATTGCAAGGGAAATGAGCCAACACACACTTCAAAACAATTTTTGAGGCTAACATTTCTCTCTTTTTGGCTAGATTGGAAGTTGGCAGATAGCGGACAATTTCTAATTTACATATTAATTTCAATTCCCTGGAGAATTGTAGCAGAAGGATGAAAGAAATTTAAAAATTCGTACTTAAGAACAGGGCAACTTGATTTTCTCAAATGTTTGAAACAATGATGATATTATTATTATTATTATTATTTATTATTTCAGAACACAGTTCATTATAAGTATCCCAAATCTATGACTAGGTCCTTTATGCTTTGTAGGAAAATTGGAATGAGAACCTAATTAACCTTTTTAATCAACTTTGGTATATTCTAATTAAAGAATTGCCCCTGAAACTGTGGAATTTGATTAAGCATGAGAGAGTCAGTGTCCATAAGTGCTCATGACATAGGATTTCATTTCTCATTTGGAACCCACCCATCTGATTTTTTTAATTTATAGTGTTGCCTTTTGAGAAGCATCAATAATCTTTGAATCACATTATAACTCATATTTTCTTTATTTTATCTTACTCTGTAGTACTTCTGCGGTTATGATTTTTGTTAATACTTTGTCTTTATTATGGGCTTTTGAGTTTTGAGTTTTGGGTTTGGGTTTTGGTTTTCAGGCTTCTTCTTGCTGTGTTTTACTTTCTCATGTCTGAAGACAGGAGATGGCCTCATGCCCGATTCATGGATTTTCATCAGAATGATTAAGCACACATGAACAGGAAATCAAGGGTTTGCTTAAAAGTTAAAATGGATAGTCACCAGTCATTTATGCGAGTGCTTCTGTAGGTGACGTTTCTCTCTGTTCTTCATTGTATATCTTTCTGAAATTATAGAAAGTCCGATCATTGGGTGACTACCCTACATCACCCAATCCTTGCAGCTACCATATCAGTTGGAGCTGGAATGTAATTGGTAGTTCTGCAGTGCTGCCTCACTCTGCATTTTCATCTTTGTCTTCTTATCAGCTTTCATTTGGATAAGGTCATTTATGTTATGTTTTCCTGGGTTTTTCTGCATATAGCTCTAATTTTTGTTTAGGTTTTAGCCTGCTTATCTTATTTCCACTTCCTGGTTTCTTCTGCAGTTAGTATAATACAAGGCAAACTCTCCTCAGTCTTCATAAACAAACTGCACCCACCCACCATCTGTCATCTGAGAGACCATGGCGCTGTCTCTGCTAGAGGCTCTGCATTCTCTATCCAAGAGAGCAGTCATGAGATTACGGAAAAGTTACAACTTTGGGTCCCACATGAGGTCCCTTGCCCCTGCTGTTGGCTGATCCTCCATCTCCTTTGGCCACGAGGCCCAACTCCACCTCTCCACCAGCTGCCATGAGACAGCAAGTCCCTGCAGCAGCTGTGGTTCTCTGAAAAGCCGGCGTGGCCAGGAAGCCAGAACCCTGTTAGATGCTGCCTTTGAAGGTGTCCTTTGCAGCAAGAGCAGGAGAAGAGGCACTCGGTGGCAGAGGCACCTGCTGGGGTTTTCTTAAGGATCAAGCTTTTATTTGTTGTTGTGTAACATTCTTCTAGGTGGGATACTACAATTGGCTGTTGGCTTGCTCTGCTTGCTTTTAGCTCTAGAAATTCTGTTATCAGCATTTCTCTTTCTTATGTTCTCTTCTAAACCATTCCGTGCCTCTTTCCTTAGTTTTCCAGTCAATCTTCTTTCTCCCTCTCCTTTCCTTGTTCTTCTTCTTCCTCTTTTTGTGGTGCAAAAGTATAACAGATGCACCATTTTCCCTCTCCTTCTTGAGTATTTGTAATGTCTTTATTAAATTTTCATTTCTTTAGCTTAATAACTGGATTCTTTGCTTTATTATTTACAAGTACGTCACTTGAAAAGGCCCCTAGAAAGTTAAAAAAAAATACTGCTAAGCATGTTATTCAGAATTCTAGCCAACATAGTATTTTTTAAAATGTTTATCTTTTGCATCCTGCATTTTCAGTCACATTTGATGATAGCTTACCCTAACTGATATGTCATGAGAAACATCTTTTATCTTCTAGTATTTTACCCTCTCCACGGGGAAGGGTCCCATCTATCCAACAAACACCTGTGCTTAATAAAGCTACAGATTAATTGTTCCCTCCTGCAAACATATGTATACAATCACTGCTAGTCATCCACCCTCTATTTCTCTTGAAAGCCTTCAGAGTAGCAACTGTTTTATAGTTATATTTTTGTGCTTACATATAAAATATAGACATTTGGTGATCTGTGTCTGGTTCCACATTCATGGATTCAACTACCATGGATTGAAAACATTTGGGAAAACAATTGTGTCTGTACTAAATGTAGACAGCCCATTTTATTGTCATCATCCCCTAACCAATGCAGTATCCAGTAACACATATTTACATAGCATTTACATTGTATTTGGCATTGTAAGAATGGGGAAATATATAGTTTACATGCAAATACTATGTCATTTTATGTAAAGAATCTAAGCATCCATGGATTTGGTATCCAAGTGGATTGATCCCTAATGGATACCAAGGGATGACTATATATATAAATTATGTATAAGCTGTGTGCGTACGTGCAAGTGTGTGTGCGTGTTCGTGCTTGCGTGCACGCTTGTGTGTGTTTTCAAAGCTACTAATCCCTGGTCTGTTAAGTTTCACCTATGATAATATGGCCTGATACTCAGAAATAAAATGAGCCATGGAAGATGTTCTTCGCTGAAAATTAAGTTTGTAATCAGGGGATGTGGAAAAGCTCACACTTAAATTGGCCTCTGCAGCAGATGATTAAATAAAGAGATAGCACAATGGTAATCACATTGCTGGGTTGGAAACTAAGAAGCTGTTTATAAAGTTTACATCTGCTCTTAAACAGTATGAATTACTAGATAAATTAATAATATTGTAAGTTTGAAAAACCAACTGATTCTGTCAAGAAAAGAGGTGCAGTACTCAAAATAGAAAAAATCAATAGCATCAAATAGAAATATAGAAAATGATAGCCAACTTTGTCAAACATTTTACATTTTTCCCATAAATAAGACTACGTATATTGATTCTTAGGTTTGGAGGGTAGTGAACCGGATAGGAGGTAATTAAAAGCATAAATCTCCAGAGCTTGGGAAGGTAATTCTCTGTTTTTCTGACAGAGCTGACAAAATGATGAACATTTTTTGCTTCAACATGACAGAAATATAGCGCGATTACATGGAGCAGGGACATACCGTGCTGAACGCTTTGTTCAATAGCTGCTCGTTAACAGAGCTCTTTAAAGTTTAGTCAGCATATAATAGTTACTTATTAAAGGTTTTTTAAAACTTGCCTCCACATTAGTGCTATACTGTTACCAAAACCCTTGCAGTCTTTCTCAGCATTACCTGCTGATTTTAAATTCACCACTGAAAAAAAGAGAAAACTAGGTTAAAAGTGAAGTTTTTGGGTTTTTTTTTTCTTTTTTGTCTTTTTTGAGACAGCGTCTCACTATGCAGTTCAAGCTGGCCTTGAACTCACTTTGTAGACCAGGCTGGCCTTGAATTCGCAGTGGTCTTCCTGCCTCAGCCTCCCAAGTGCTGGGATTACAGGCATGTGCCACCACATTCTACCCAAAAGTGAAGTTTTTAAAAAGTGAAGATTATGACTTGTAAAGACTTGTCAAATACTAATTTAACTAATAGGAAAATTATGCAGCACATACAATATATTATTTTTCTGACATTTTTAATAACCACATACATGCCTCACATGACACGTCACTTTAACCCTTTATAGGTATTCGGTAATATTCAAAACTGGAATATCTGCCTAAGGTGATGCTATGAAAAATGCAAATATGAATGTCTCAATGAAAGTATCATCACCCACCCCAACTTATCAGAACATATTCACTACTGGAAACCGATGAGCACTGACAACTTGTCATCCGTACTGCAAGCTTTGGTACATTTCTATTAAGTCATCAGTTTGCTAATAAACATTAATAATACCTTTCAAAAAATCTTATAGATGTTCTTCTTTTCCTGTGTAAAATTCTTGTGGCCCTCTTAGTGAAACATTTAGAATTATTTGAAAAGATCTTCATGCCACTGAGTAGTTGATATTTTTCACCTAAAAGTTTTCTCAAGGTCAGGCGTGGTGGTGCATTCCTGTAATACCAGTACTCGGGAGGCTGAGGCAGGAGGATCATTGCAAGTTTGAGACCAGTGTGGGCTACAAAGTGAGTTCAAGGCCAGTCTGAACTGCAGAGTGAGACCCTGTCTCAAAAAGACAAAAAAAAATTTTTTTTTCTCATCCCTTGGGAGCGTGGGAAGTTCTGTTGAGGGCTCATGTGTCTCCCTTCTTCATTTGGTATGGATTTCTTTTTTTTTTTTTTTGTGGCACAGGGGATTGAACTCATGACCTTGCACGTGCCAGGCAGGTGCTTAGGCCACTGAGCTAGATCCCCAGCCCCTTGGTATGGATTTCTTTGGTTCAGATTTGTTGCAGAATCCTTAACAGTAAAATAGTGTCTCATTTGATTTCTGTGGTTTGGAGTTTGCAGCTACAAATGTATTCAACATATCATTAAGAACAGGTAGAATTTTTAGGCTAAACTTCTGTAGAGTTCCAAAACGTTCATAGCCGGTTTATCTTCATGCTTTATTTCTGACGTGCTTAGTTCCTGTATACTTCACTAGAGAATTGATTAAAATTTTCACAGCCTTTACAACAATAGAAAGTATTATTCATGTAAGACAAAAACAAGGAAGAAGGCATACGGAATAAACACTAAGTTTGTCTACCTCACTGCTTTAAGTGGCTAATTTAATGCAGTGAAGAACATTTTTTAGCTACTTTCACCTCTCAAGCATCTCCTTGAATAAAGTGACAACATTTTGCCCTGGAGGTCAGAGAACTTGAAATATGGTAGATGAGCATAAAGAGCAATTCTTCAGGAAAGTGACTGGCTGGAAGGAACTCTGTGATTCATGGCTTGGGACATAGGTAGGCAGAACAGGACAAAATATTGGGAAGGATTATTTTAACCAGCTTCTAAAATTTCAAAGAAGTGTAACTGGTTAGTAACAGTTCTTCAAGGAAAAGTAAAGAAGCAGGCCCTTTGGCCATTAACAGGAAATAGCATCAAAATAGGAATACCTTCATAAACACGGTTATCTACCTGGGGAAAACAAAACTAATGTACTTAGAAACTGCTGAACTGCACGGTGTAAACCATAGAGTAATGTAAACTGGGGAAAGGAGAGAGCATGTGGGCTAGGATAACCAGGAAGGAAAGTGGGCTTGGCTGGGTGCCTCTTTCGCCAGGACTCACGTGAACTCCTCACATAGATCATCTTTGTGTTTGCGCATAGGTTCCTGGAGAAGGTGAAGCCAAGAAAGATTTGAGAGACGATCAGGATTTGAGGGAAAGAGAATTAAAAGTTATAAAATTCTAGAGCTGAAACAGACAGGGTTTGTTAAGAATGAGGTCCACTGTAGACAAAATCAGTAAAATATTTCTTATGTGTCCTAAAGTTGATATTTACCATATAAAAACAATGGTACCTCAAAGTTAGCGCTGTTTCATTCTTAGATTTAAAACACAAAATTTCCAAATGGATATATAAAACAAAGAAATGTAAGTATCTCAAGATTTATTTCTTAATCTTTAAAATGACTTTTCTTTCAGATTAAAAAGCACCATGCTTTTCTTTCAGATTAACCACTGTAACGCCAGTATAAGAGTGACGAAGGTGTTTGCAAATGACCTTGAACAATTCCTAAGGACCACTCTTGAAATGAATAGTATAGTTTATTCACTAGGAATTGGGGGTCCGATTATATAAGTACAAGTTCTCTATTTAACTTCCACAGTTAATTAAAACATAAGTAATGAAAATGTGCTCATTTAAAACTCAACTGTAACCGCAGCAGTTATTTAGAACTTAGAGCAACAAAAACATTTTTTGTCAGGAAGGAGCATTTTCTTACTGTAGTTTAGAATCATCAGCATGTAATGAAAATAAAGAGCATGCTGGTTTTTTGTCAGTTTTATTATTCCAATTATCCACCACAGAGCAAACATTGATTCCATGCACTGGAGGTGGGCTTTTCCACTGCTCCGCCTTCTGTTGAGGGTTGTTATCCATCTAGAAAGGATTCTCGCGTTATTTTGTTTTGTTTTTTTTGAGACAGAGGCTTGCTGTGTAATTCAGGGAGGGCTTGAACTCACCCTGTAGCCCAGGCTGGCTGTGACCTTGTGGCGATCCTCCTGTCTCAGCCTCCCAAGTGCTGGGATTACAGGTGTGCATCACCACGTCCAGCAGGATTCTTGTTTTTTAAATGCATGTCACATTTATCATGAGAGACACATACCGCTCACTTATGATCACCAAATAATTTCCCTTTTTGTCTTCGATTATGCCCACTCAGTGCTCTCTGAAAAGTAGCTGAACTGTAAGCATTAGGTGATTACCTGAGTTTTGCTCTGGAAGAGAGTAACATTCTATACACAAGAGACCCCTGTGGAATCTTTCCATGGGGTTGTTTTTCTATGTTATGATTTTTTTTCCTTTGCAACATTTGAAAGGAACAGAAAATGTCATATTTACTAAAGAAGTAGTTTGGTTATTTGGTATTATGATTAAATTTAATCCCCTATATAAACTTTTAAATTAAAAAACCAACAATTTCCTTTTGTGACTTAAATTATACATTTACACAGATGGTCACAGATGGAGTATTCATTAACATATGTAAGAGTTGAGGAAATGATGGATAGGGTCTACATTCGTAACCTACTGGAATAGAGTTACTGAGTTTGCAGATGTAGATTTAAAAACAAGAAATTTGAATATCTGACATTCTTTTCAAACTAGCTTTCTAGAGATTTAGACTTTGTATAACTCTTTTGCATAAATTTCTGTTTTTATAAATTCTTATTAATTCAAACTATACTAATTAATTAGGGATTTGTGATAATTCAAGTATAGATGAATTATATTTTTGCTAGGTCCAAATCTTTCTTCAAAGACAATGCAAAATAAGTACTTCAAAGCAGGTTGAAACATGGAACATGATAGAAACACCAGCAGAGAAAAGTTTTCAACCATACTTAAGCATAACACCAGGCCTGGCTTAAAATAATTGTTGTATATTCTTAACATGTCACATAAGCTCTCATAGCTAACAGTTTAACTAACAACAGTGCTTCAAAACTGTTCTGCTTTTTGGACTTCTTTACAATTTTATTACGTTCTTTACCCAAATTAGTCAGACTAATGAAATTTTTCATGGCAACTATTTAGTGGTATCTGACACTACTCTCTCTTTTAAAAAAAATTAATATTTTTGTTACTTGGTTAAATCTCTCTGAATGTTTTTCATATCAAGTATTTGAGCCAGAAAATATTTAGATTCATAGTTCAGGCCAAACATTGTTCCGTCATCTGAGTTATGCAATTAAGATTAGATCATTTGGATCATTAGCCACTTTTCAGAGGGTATTCAGTGGCATCAAAAAAGAAACTATGTGGTGATATTAAGTCAGTACTATATATCTCTCATGCAAAGTGATCGTTCAGATTAGGTTAATGATCAATAAACAACTGATTATGTGTTCTGGCCTAAAGCTGGCTTCACAGACAAATGATTGAACCATTTATATAGGAATTGTTTCTGCAATAACTGAGGAGTGGATTGTTGTGAATCTGATCAGTTCACACTAAGAGTGCTGAAACGCCACCACCACCACCATCATCATCTCAATCGGTGACCCCCACCCGTATCACACTGCTTGCTCAGCCTGCATGAGGCTCTTGGTTCCAGAAGAACAGAGATTAGGTTCATTCCTGTCTCCCTGGTGCCTAGCACAGTGCATAAACATTCCTTAAATGAAGGAATGATCTTAAAGGGGGTATTGCACTTATAACAACCTAAGGATGAGTTGAGTATTACTGGACCCATTCTCTGTACCTTGTATCACCTTAAAGTTCACGAACCCCAACTGTTTTCACTCTAGATCTTTCTCAAGATCACATTTTATAAGAGTGTGTCCTGCTTTTGATCCTCTGCTGTGACCTGGCCTTGGAGCTTGCTTCTGGGTTCTGTGCTATAGAGGCTAAAAGCCTGGTCTTTTAATCCGTGGCTTGAATCCAGAGTCTTCCATTTTTGGCCCTGTGATTGAGCAATAACAACTCTTCAGAGTCTTTGAGGGTGAAATGAGATACTGCATATTAAGTACTTAGCACTTTACCTGGTACATAACAAACAATAAATGGCTGCTATTTGTCACTATTTTTATTATTGAATTCAACATAATTTTTTGTAATTTGACATTGTGTTTGCTGTCTTTCTGGCTTCTGTATTCTCTTTATGGCTATATATTCTTTAGCTCTTTGCAGTGACAGACAAGGTGTTACAATTTTCCTTGGAGCGGTAGCTATAAATAAGACCTTCACAGCTGGGGATGTAGCTCAGTGTTACAGCGCTTGCCCAGGTCCTGGGTTCAATGCCAAGCACTGCTAAATAAGTAAGATCTTTATTCTACACGAAATGGGTACTATGACACTTTTTGTGCAACATTATCAAATAGACTTCCATATGTGTTCTGCACATATGGAATGCACATTTCTCATATCACAAGGTTCTAATATATTATTATTGTTATCTAATGAAGTTGCTTTGAAATTACATTAAAGAATTGCAACACGAATTGATATTATGCTCCCTTAAAGCTCTGATTCCTCCTAGATATCTGTGTGTAAATTTCTAAAATGATTTTTTCTTTGAAATTTTTACTTCCCTTGGCTTCTGTGCCTTTCTGTTCTCTTGTTCATCTCATCTTTCTGGTGGCCCTTTTTCTGTATCCCGTGCTCATCCTCACCCTACTTGTTAAATACAGCCCTTTTTTAAGTTTGTTTCCGCAAATACATTTTCTCCTTCCTGTACTTAATTCCTGAGGACTCTCATCTACTGACAACATTTTCACAATCTTATTATATGGTTTCCAAGTGGTTTTGTCCACCATGGCCACTTTCCTTAACCACCAGTTGTGTTTCTGATCATTTGTTGGATCTTCCCACTGTGTGTTCCATGAGTATCCTACTGATAGAAGATTCCCGAACTGAATCCCCTGCAAAATTTCCCCACCTACTTTTTTGCTTTCTTTTGCTAGTTTCCTACCATTTGGATAAGAAGTTTTTAAAATCAACTCGTGATTTTTCCTATCTTTTATTTTACTTTAAAGAGAATTTAAAAAACAATAAAAAGATACAGAATTTCAAGACAAGATGATAGGAAGTTAACAATGGGGTTATATTGCATGTTGTTATTTTCAAAATAGTTACTCAGATTATCAGATATAGACATGTAAAATTGATCAAGCAATATAAGCACTAACTGTTCCTTTCAACGAATAAATAGAATGAGAAGTACAATTATCTTAGCTATCATATATATATATATATATATATATATCCATTCCTTCTTTTCTCCATTCCCCCACCCCAATTGTTCTTTCCTTTTGAGCAGTTTCTTTCCTTTTCACAATATCTAAGCAACAATAAAACAGTTTCAAACCAGGTTAGGAGAGTTACAATAATTAATACATTGCATATTGTTGTCTTCATACTAGTTATTCAGCATACAAGATATATGCATGATATCTTGTCCAAACAATATTAGCACAAACCTTTCTTTTCAATGACCTAAGAGAAACTAGGTATAACTAACTTAACTGTCTTGTGTATAAATATGTATTTTTCTCTTTTTCTCTTTCTTCCTTTTCTCTTTTCCCCATCACAGTTTGTCTTTTCTTTTAAACAGTTTCTTCCAAATTCACAATATCTAATGTACATTTTGGATTTTATTTAGTCATTCAATTTCTCACACTAGTGAGACAATATGATGTTTACACATGTGTGTCTTATTTTTCACTGAGTAGGTTCTCAAGTTGCATCCATTTACCTATAAAAGTCTCCAGCTTATCCTTCATTATGGCTGAGTAGTACTCCATTATATAATTTTTAAAAACCTCATATTTTTTAGTTGCAGTTGATGGGCATTTGAATTGCTTTCAAGATTTAGCTATTACAAATTGTGACGCTATAAACATGGGTGCACGTATATCGCTGTGGTATGATGTTTTTAATTCTTCTGTGAAGATACCCGGAAGGGAAATAGCTGAGTTGAATAAGACCTTCAATCCTAGTTTTTTAAGGAATATTGAATTGTATTGCCGAGTAATAAAGCCTCTCGATTCATTCATCCATCCATGTAATAAGTATTTACCAAATGCTGACAATGCTTCATTTTCAGGCAGTGTGCAAAGTGCAAGAAATACAGCAAAGAGCAGCAATCTTACAGGTGTAAACCTTAATCAAAGTTACTGCCTGGAGGGAGAAGACAGATATTAATCCCATCATTATATAAAGTTTAAATGGTGAGAAGTATTGTAAAGGGAAGACTCCAGAGGGTTGGCATGTGAATTAGTCTAGGGACACACAGAAGGCTTCCTAAAGAAGTCATATCCGAGCTGGGTTCTAAACAATGAGTATGAATTAACTGAGAGGAGAGGGAACAGTGTTCTAGGCCTATGCAAGACAGTACTTCTACCGCAGCCATACCGTCAGTCAGTTTCTCAGCAAAGCTCAGAGGAGGAGCCAAACTCAGAGAGGCAGGGAAGGAGGAGGCCATACACATCTTGAATATAACGCAGATTTGTCGTTTGCAAATACTATTATTCTAGGGATCACAGACAACAGGAGAGCAAGAGCCCTGGAGCAAACTCTCCAAGGAGGGCATCGCGGAAGGTGGGGGCAGCGTGAGTGGTCATGATGGCCTCCCCTGCTACTCTGCCTCACCACAGCGTCCGCTGAACACACAGACTCTGTTCTCCATACTGCAACCAGAACGATCATTTAGTAAGCAGAAGCCAAACGAGCTTATTCCCCTGATTAAAACACTGCTGAGATTCTCCATCTACTGACCAAAAACTCAAAAATCCTTGCAGAGACTGTTTGCTCTTCCTTGGATTAGAAACTTCTCTCAAGTATCTACCTGGCCCATGCCTTCATTTCATTCAGGTCCCAGTACAAACCCTCTCAACAGAAGGTGTTTCCTTGATACCTGAAAGGCCATGCTACGCCATTATCGTCCACCCCCTTATTCTTTATTTTTATGGCACCACTTCATATATCCATAGATATGCACATCACCTTATTAGCAAGTTTCACGAGACCTGTGTTCCATAGCACTTAGATACCTGGAAAAAGGGTAGATATCCACTAAATATTTGTCATGTGAAAGAACGGACCTTCAGTATTAAATTTCTGATTATAAAACATTTTCCCAACTCCATGCTATATATATGTATGCTAAAATACTATATATATTTCAATTTTCATTCACTTTTTGTTATCCTATATCTGAGATTAAAAGCTCCTTAAGGTTCTAAAAATGTCTTATCTTTGAGTTTCCTGAAGTACCTGTTACATGAGATCCATCCAATAAAAAGTTGTTGAACTGAGTTGAATAAAAGTAATGCACATTTCTCATATATTATATGAGCAACCTTTATTATGTGACTATTATTAGTCATTATTTATTTGTTTGTTTATTTTGAGACAGGGTCTTACTACGCAGTTCAGGCTGGCCTTGAGCTCACTTTG
Source organism: Cuniculus paca (assembly GCA_004365215.1). NCBI lineage: Eukaryota > Metazoa > Chordata > Mammalia > Rodentia > Cuniculidae > Cuniculus > Cuniculus paca. Next base: position 4,979 of record RJWT010022947.1, on the reverse strand, counting down.
TAGCCCAGGCTGGTCTCGAACTTGCAATGATCCTCCTGCCTCAGCCTCCTGAGTGCTGGGATTACAGGCGTGTGCCACCATGCCTGGCAGTAGACCTTTTAGGTAATATCGCACAGAATCAGAAAGTGGAAGTCCACTAGTATTTGCTGGTTATATTAAAATATATCAAATTTCACAGGTGAATCAAAGTTATAGGCATTTTTATTTTTATTTTATCTCTGGTAGATCAGTCTCTTATATGTGAGAAAGTGGACGAGATTACTTTGGAATGAAAACATCTAGCCTAGTTTAATCTAGAACTTTATTGTAGAAAGTATTAGCATGACTCAGGTTAACTAAATGACTACTCAAATGTAGTTTCATTATTTTCTCTTAGTTACATTTGTATACTTGCAAAGTATATTAATCCTTCACATTTACATATTTCACTTAATTTTGAATTGCACAATATATTCCTGGTTTTAATAATTAGTTTATGTCTTTTAGAATATGAATTTTACAAAAAATGATTTTGTGAAACATTTTCAAATGAACAATGATAAATAAAATAAACATGTAAAATATTACTAACACTATTCTTCAGCCAATTTCCTAAGCATTGCACTTGCAAAGTAATTTTGCCCTGTTGTCATACATTAAGTATATCATTCATCAAAGATAAGAAAACACAATGTGAGTTCTAATTTTAGATTTATTTTGCATCACTTATTTAAATTTCCCTAATATGGAAATGGAGGTAAGTGTAATAACTTCTGAACTTATTCAAGATTAATGTGTGGAAGCTGCAGGGCCTTATTTATTTATTTTTTTATTTTGCGGCATCAGGGGTTGAACTCACGACCTTTCAGGCAGGCACTTAGGCCACTGAGCTAGATCCCCAGCCCTGCAAAGCCTAATTTAAAAGGCCACTCAAGGCTTAACTTAGATGTAGTCACAGCTTTAATGCGTAAGCTTGACTTATATGGCAAGACTTATTATTGAGTAACGAAAACCTCTCCATGAGGCACCCAGTGGCCATTCATTTCCCCACTCGGAGCAGCACTCTCAAACACGTTAGCAACTCGGGACGTGACTGTGAAGCCACCACACAATCCGAGTTACCCCCTTTATAACTCAAGGTCACGGAGATGAACTATTCACTATAACTTCCCAGTTTACAACATGAAATTAATTTAAGGAAGGTAGATAAACGTCCACTTTCAAATACTTTTGGGGAAATCATAAAGTAAATGGCTCAAGAATATCAAATAATTGTTGACAAATCCTTATTATTTTGTATCATAAAATTCTTTTTAAATGTGCTGCAAAACTTTTTTTTTTCTTTTTCTTTTCAGCACTGCAGGTTGCACCCAGGGCCTTTGCATTGAGCTACATCCCTAACCTGTTTTTTCATTTTTTATTTTTGTTTTGTTTCTGTTTGTTTGTTTGTTTCTAAAGATAGGCTCTCACTAAGTCACTGTGCTGTCCAGGCTGGGGTCAGACTTGTGATCATCCTCACACTCGCATCTCAGAGTGCTTTGAAAAACCTCTAAGGTTTACAAGTTCTAAAAGGTTACATTTCTATATACATGCTTGTAAAGAAAATTGCATATTTTCCTAAATTACAGATGGTCCCTTTATTTCATAGTCAAGATTCTATCAGTGTAAAGAGCATTCATTTTGTTACTATAGGTGCAATAATTTAGAGACTATAGTTTGGTCATTGCATTATCTGTGGGGTTCATGATTTGTTTCCCCTTAGGATTTGAAAGAGAGGTTAGGGTTATGCTTAGCCAGGGTTCGTTTACTTGATCTTGTCTCAGTTAAACTCTAATGCACATAGAGGGTTTACACCTACACCTTTATCATTAAACTTGCTCAGGTGTTGACCTCCAATCCAGAAGACAAAATTAATATGCCTTTCAAAAATTATAAAATTACACTGTAAAATACAATTAGTGTTATTTTCTTACGGCAATATCAAGGATACTTCTCACTAAATTCCTCAGTAAATTGTGCTGATGTTACAGAAATTATGACATTAAATAAAATCATTTTATTGTTCTTTTCCTATGTTGAAAAAAGTTACATAAGCATCCTTCCATCAGTTTGGTGGGGGAAAATCTTTTCCAAGATATGATCTCTATAATTTATTGTATTTAAGGATAGAATTAAGAAATTAATCTTCTGGATTTAACTTCACCTTAAAACATTTGTATGCTAAACTTAGTTTTTGTTTTTTTTTTAAAGAAAATAATTTTCAATTATGGCCTAATATGAAATAAAGTAGCCAGGCCTAGTGGCACATGCCTGTAATCCCAGCACTCAGGAGGCTGAGACAGAAGGATCGTTGCGAGTTCGAGACCAGCCTGGGCTACAAAGTGGGCTCAAGGCCAGCCTGAATGGCATAGCGAGACCATGTCTTAAAAAGATAAGGGCCAGGGAACTAACTCAGTGACCTAAGCGCCTGCCTGGCAAGTGCAAGGTTGTGAGTTCAATCCCTGGTGCCGCAAAAAAAAAAAAAAAAGAAGAAGAAATAAAGTAGAGAACCAGGAGAGAGAATAGAATTAAACAAATAAAAGGATTTAGACTTAGATCACAGTTGATATAGCCACCCTCAAATAATTGCTCCTCTTATGCTCTGACCTTCTCAACCCCAAATTGGTAACTTAGGGTATAGTTGGTTATCTAGGGGAAGAGCTTAGATTGCTGAGAATCATCTAAAGTTAATACCCACCTTCAAATGATTAAAGCGAAATATGAAACTGATAAGGGAAAATGAGATAATATTTTATTTACTTGAAACTCCATAAGAATGTATTTTATTTACCTTAAAAAGCACTTTTTTTAAAAAGTCTCTTCACTATTTTCCAAGTGACTATTAACTAAAACTGCGATGTCTTTCTAGTCGATCACATAAATTCCGTCATAGTTGGCCCACTTATACCTACATGTTTCAGTGTGTAACATAATTCCACCCATGAATCATGTACCAGAAACATGAGTATCAAGACTCTCAGTTAACTAATAGGCTGCACTTAAAAATTAATTCGATGCTCACCAATGATCCTAGCATTTAAAGAAATGAATTATTTTGCCTACACTGAATTTTTCTGACAATGTGAATGAATGTATATGTTGTGTTCACATATTAAAATAGTGGCATTTCAAAGCAGCTGTAACCTAAGAACTTTACTCTTGTCTTATAATATTTGATAGAATTTAAATTGGGCCCAAAGAGAATTAAGAGTCTACAGTGCACATGGTTTTCTTCCTGGAGAGCCACCACTTTTCTCTTTAGTAATACAGAAATATTTGGAGTTGATAAGTTTTTTTATGAGTGTGCTATAAAACCAGTAAATACAGAGTGCCATATGCACAATTCTTGTCCCTCACAACCCAGAAGGTAGCACTCGTGTTGAACTACAGGTGAATGGTGCCGGCTGGAATTACGCATTATGGCAACCTTGGATACACCATTGATATGTGGAATGTTTCATTAGATACAAGCTTGCAATTAGCAAAGACATTGTGTCTTACTCTATAAAGTTCATAATGGTTATAATTTTGTCTGAACTTTGTTTTCAACAGATCCCAGTAGATGAGGATTGAATGAAGTGAATATCAAAGCCAGTAGTATGTCATGACTGATATTGCAGGACTTAAAATTGCCAATATCAGCAGAAAGACTTACTAGCAATCTTTGGATTAAGTAAGCCTTTCTCTTGGGTGTATCTTATGTTTCCTGTGTTGTAGCTTTGTCTCTGAGAGTGTCTAATCTCATCAATGCAGCAAGTTTATACAAAAAAAAAGAATCATAAGGGTGAAAAAGTTCCATGGTAAAGCAAAGGTTCAAGTAATTATTTAGCTGTTATTCAGTGATATTTTGTTTCTTAATGTTCTTACCTTTAGTATTTGAAATGCTATGCATTTATCTCAAATAATTATTAAACCCTCAAAATATATAGTTGTTTTAATACAGAATTGGTACCTTTATTTTTAATTTTTCTCAATGTCTGACACATGGCAGGTGCTAAGTAATTATTTATAGAATAAATAATCAGGTTTATCCTTTTTAGGTCAACCTCTGTTGTGGCAGTTTATTGACATATGTGTTATATGACATTTTAGTGCATAAGATTTTTGTATAATTAACTGACAGCCCTTATCACGCAGACATCTCAGGTCTAAGGAAAAAAAAAAAAGCATGTCCCGAGCTTTCGTGATCCCTTCTTTAATTAAGGGAATAGTTTTAACAACTTCTTAGAGTGTAGATTGATTGGTTCTGTTGGTAAATAGTCAGGTACTTTCTCCAGGGTCATTGCCTTTGCCCAACCACTTTATGAATTTGTGTTCAGAATCTTCTTTCCATACAAAGTGAACACATTTTTAAAGTCCTGACTGAAGATGCTAGCTATCTCTCTCAAGTAAAAATTAGAAATTAAGCAAACACCAGAAAGGAGAGTCCAGTGAGTTTTAGAGCTTCTCATTGGGAATACTTTGTTACATTTTTTTTTTGAGCAATACCTTGTCTCATTCTTTGTCTTTGTATTTGAACCAGTGGGCATCTGAAAAATACAGAAGATGTGGGAAAGAAAAGGTGTTTAGAAATAAAGGTAATTCTATTAAGAAGAAAACATTCTAAGATGCTTCATCTATGGTAGGCAAGCAGTATACCACTGTGGTGCATCCCCAGCTTTTTAAAATTTTTATTTGGAGGTATAGTCTCACTAAGTTATCCAGGCTGCTTTCCCATTCTCGATCCTCCTGCCTCAGCCTCCCCAGTAGCTGGGATTACAGGCATGCACCACTGTACATAGCCCATGCATTCTTATGCGGAGGTCAGGATGATGGTTCTGGCAACTTTTTCTAATTCTCACAGTTCTATGTAGGAACTTTCTTCCTTCCCTTTTTGGGATGCCGGGAATCACACCCAGGGCCTCCCACATGCGAAGCACACACACTCCCACTGAGCTACATCCCTTACCCTAATTCTGGCA
>RJWT010022945.1:0-11303 GCA_004365215.1 Cuniculus paca | reverse complement strand
TTACCCTCTTTCCCAAAAAACATGACCTAAAAAAAATCAGTTTTGACAACTAGAGATCAAAAAATATCAGCCCTAATCAGCCTATCTTTTCCTTACCTGCCATTACTATTCTCCTGCAAAGAGACTACACTATAAGGCAAGTAAGTCAAGGATAAACTGATTGAGGGTGGCATTTTGATCTCTAGTTTTCATAACTGATTGTTTTATTATATCAAGCTGGATCTTATTTTCTTGGAAACATGTTAGTGGAAGTACAGGTATTGCAGTCTGAGTATCTATTGTATGTCTATATTTGGTTTGTCTTAGTGATTATTTCTCTATGGCTAAGAACAGTGCAGTATTGGCTCTTATGGTATGTTAATATCCAGTTTGTCTTGGATGATATTATTGCTGCTGGGTTACTTGCTATAGACACAGTGCATGGTTGTTGCTATTAATAGGCTTGCTCTATATGCCAATATCTAGATTAAATTTGTGTCATTAGTACTGCAGTCTATTCTCAGATAATTGGGTGCTGAGCCAATTATACTATACCTCCCCTCCAAATAAACAGAGGTGGCCAGATCTTGGGGCAGAGGCAAAGGATTATAGTAACATACCTAGAGTATATCATTGAAAAACTAGACACTAACTAAAGAGATCTTAATTTTAGCAACAAAACCTTTCTACTATAAGTGTCCATAAACTTCAGCAAAAACAAAACAAAACGACAGCTGAAACATGAGGAGACAAGGCAACAAAATACCTGCCAAAACTTCCTACTCCCCCAAAGCCAATCGGGGATTTTCAAGGTAGGAAAGCAAAATCTACACAGCTGAATTACTCAAAAGGATAACAGAGGAGATTACAAACAGAATAATAAGGTGCTCCACAGGCTCACAGAAGATATAATTAGACAGACATTGAATGTAATAAAGTGAGCAGGGAGTTTACAGAAGACATAAACAAAAAGCTACCTGAGCTAAACAAAATTATACAAAGTATGCATGACTTATGTTAGTGGAGAATTAGAGTCCATGAAAAGATTTCAAAGAGAAACCCAGGAGATTCAAAATTCCATTGAGAGCATGGGCAGCAGAAACAACCAGTGCCAGGCTAGAATGTTAAAACTAGAAGACAGAAAAAAAAAAAAAAAAAAAAAAAAAAAAAAAAAAAAAAAAAAAAAAAAAAAAAAAAAAAAAAAAAAAAAAAAAAAAAAACAACTAGAAGATAGTCGAAGGTGACTTATGCAGAGATACATTAAAAACAATAAGAGAATGCAAAAATGAATGTTCCAACTGCTAGATGATGCAAAAATAAAAGGCTAAGACTAACTGGAATTAGTGTAAAATCAGAAAACAGCACAAATAGCATTAAAAATCCTGTTTACAAAGTAATAGCAGAAAACTCTCCAAATACAGGCAAAGAATTAAACATACACATAAGTGAGGTATATAGAATCACAAATAGCCATGATCAAAAAAGAACCTGTCCATGATACTTCATAGTCAAAATCTCAGGGGTCCAATACAGGAACAGAATCCTAAAAGCTGTTAGAAAAAAGCAACCAATCACTTATAAATGTAAACTCAATAGAATTACAGCAGACTTTTCAACACAAACCTTAAGGCCAGGAGAAATTGGAGTGAAGTATTTCAAGCCCTGAGAGAAAACAACTTCCAACCCAGACTGATGTGTCTTGCAAAAATATTTTTCAGAATTGATGGAGAAAACCGGGCATGGTGGCACATGCCTGTAATCACAGCACTCAGGAGGCCAAGGCAGAAGGATCACTGCAAGTTCAAGATCAGCCTGGGCTACAAAGTGAGTTCAAGGCCAGCCTGAACTGCATAGTGAAACCCTGTCTCAAAAAGACAAATAAAAAATTGATGGAGAAATAAGATCTTTCCATGACAAAGAGCACCTCAAGACATTCATGACCACAAGCCAACACTAAAATTCTCAAGGATATCCTAGAAAGAGACAGTGAAGTAACAATACCAAAATGTCTAATAGAATGAATACACCAGGCAGGGTGAGCACCAAACATCAGTGCACCCAACTTCATAAACACTACTGAACATAAAAAAGTCATATAAACTCCAACACAATTATAGTGAGGGACCTCAGTATCCTCTCACCGTATATTAAACTAAAAAAAAAAATAGATCAAAGATCTGAATATTAAAAGAGCAACAATTTGCTGGAAGATAAAATAGGTAAAACTTGGAAAAAATAAGTATAGGTAGGGACTTTCTTAACAGTACCCCAATTATGCAAGAAATAATACTAGAATCAGCAAATGGGGTCCCATCAAATTAAAAAGTTTCTGCACAGCAAAGGAAGCAACCAACAGAGTGAAGGGACAGTGTAGTGAATGGGCAAAAACTTTTGCTAGCTATTCCTCAAAAAAAAGACTAATATCTAGAATATATAAAGAACTCACAAATGTGAGACTCTCCACCCAAAATAAAAGACCCATTCAAAAATGGGCAACCATAATGAACAGACACTTTTGAGAAAAAACTACAAATGGCCAAAAAATACAAGGGAAAAAATGCTCAATATCTCTGGCCAGTTGAGAAATAAAAATTTTTAAAATGCTGAGATTCTGTCTTATTCCAGAAAGAATAGCTATTATCAAGAAATCAAATAATAACAAATGCTGGCAAGGCTGGAGGGAAAAGGGAACCCTTACATATTGCTAATGGGAAGGTAAACTAGTACAACCATTATGGAAATCTGTATGGAGATTCCTTAGAAAGCTAAGTATAGGAATTCTGCTCCACCCAGATATACCTCATCTAGATATTTTCCCAAAAGAGTTGAAGACATGATATTACAGTAATACATGCATGCCCATGTTTTGTAGTAGCACAATTCACAAGAGCTAAATTTGGAAAGTACTCTATATGTCAGTCAATAGATGAATGGACAAAGAAAACAGTATTTATACACAGTGGAGTACTATTCTGCCCTAAAGAGAGAGAAACTTGAATCATTTATAGGTAAATATATACACCTTGAGACTCTAGTGTTACATGAAATAAATGAGACACACAAACTTATCTGTCACATGGTTTCTCTTATATAATAAACCCAAAGACTAAATAAATAGCAAAATAAAAGATAGGCAATAGAAAATAGAAAACTCTTTTGCAAATGGAAAGGGGACCAAGAGATGGAGGAGGAATGAAAAAGATTAAGTTATGTACATGTACCAACTTGACAAGAGGAATGTGATCATTATGTACTATAAACATGTACTGATAAAAAATTAAAATTGGGAGAGGAAAAAAAACTGGCCTTTCTATTCCTCCAGAGAGTAGCCACATAAGTTTAATGCCTGGGAGTAAGTATTAGCCCTTGAAGTCTAGCTATACCCCTGGACCTGCCATTATGAGCAACTTAAATTGATAGTTATAATACCAATAATAATAACCTAGGACCTGTATATACACCACTGAGTATAGATAGCCATAGCTCCATTTTCATTTGTACATTCAAGTGTGCTTTTCAGTTTTCATTTTACCAAAGTTTGGGCATCTGAGGATCCCACCGTAAAGTAATCTGACTCGTTTAAAAATGCAAGTTTCATGACTGTAGGGAGAATCTTCACTCTCTGTACTACTAAAAATATTCCCATTATATTGTGCATTTTCGTCCATTCAAATGCAGGTGATTTTTTGCTGGCCCGATGACTTAGGAATGAAGTATAAAATAGGCAGTTTGGACAGATTGTCTTCCAAACATTTAAGGGGTTAGCTGTTTGAACCCAGAGTGTATTTTTTCTTGGAAATGCGTTATAAATAGTACTTGATCTCCTAAATTGGTTCCCAGACCTCAGTATCCATGGAACTGTTTTCTTCCATTTTTTTCAGCATGTAATTTATCATCATGTAAAGAGAGAAGGAAATTAATTCTGTGCACCTCTTGTCAGTGAAGGGCCAAGCTAACCAAAGGAAGAATAGATAATTGCTGTGAAATGGGATAGAAATTAATTCTGTGCACCTCTTGTCAGTGAAGGGCCAAACTAGCCAAAGGAAGAATAGATGATTGTTGTGAAACGGGGTAGAAGGTGTGAGTAGTATTTTCAGAGGATCAGAAAGGCTACCTTGGATTTATTGTCCTTCCACTGTAGCACCTTGTCTGTACTTCTGTTACAGCACCTATTACATTTTAAGGTAATTGAATTATGTCTCCTCATTTGGATAGTTCGATCCTTACACAAGATTTCTGTGAGTTGGTTGTGGTGTTGTCATCAACAGATGTACCACCTAGAACAGGACCGACGGAGTAATTATTTGGTTAACGTTGTCAAATAAATGAAGGACGTCTTTTAGCAGAGTTTTAGAGGCAGGAAAATGTGTGATATATGTTAGATAAAAATGAAAGGAGGACTTAGAACCAGATCACTGAGGACCAGAGACATGGGATGCCAACAAACATGGTAGCAATGGATTCTAGTCCTGATGTACTTAGTCAGCCATGCCTAACATCTAATCACATAGTTATTTTTGGTGAGAAAATATCTTAAGAGTTCCAGCTAAGATACCCATCTTCTCCCAGTATCAAGGACACACAGACTTCCTCTGGAGTGGGTCAAAGATCTCGAGGCAGCAGTAATTTATCTTTATAGATTAGAATAAATGTGCCAGGGGTCTCACTCCACCAACATCCTAGGAGTTTGCAATTGGAGAACAAAGGGCAGTTACTCCCATGAGCTTTCTTGAGGACTCGCTGCCATTCACTTTCAAATACAGCTTCTTCTTAAAGCGGAGGTTGTTCATACGTCAGGGACAGCATGTATTTCTTGAAAATGCTTTCAGTCTCAGATTCTCTTTATCTGTACCACCCACACAAACTTAAATAGAAAATTTTGCTCGTCTTTTTTTTTTTTTTTTTTTTTGCATTATCCATTTACTTCTCTCTCTACCTTTAAAGGTTTAGGTTAATATTTTTATGTTGACTTTACATTCTTTTAAAGCCAAACAACCTGGTCAGTAAATTTAGGTTAAAGTGGCACTTCTCCCAGCTGGGTGGCAAACAGCCTTGAACAAGGGCCTGGGCAGCCTTCTCTGGCAAGCTGTAGAGTTCACTCTCTAGGCTTCAGTTTCACCACTATAATTATCACTGAGAAGCCTATGGTTAATTACAATGCATGAATGGCAGATATTCTTGGACTTATTTGCATTCATTGCTTGCTGGTAGTTTCTCTGTTGAGGTCTCCATCCGTGTTTTTACAGAGCTTTTGGCAGTGTTTCTGCAGTTGGTGTGTGAATTTTTATGATCTGTTGCATGTTATTCATGCAATTTCCTGCCCTGTAATGGTATCAGTTTTCCAGACACAGAGGAATACAGGCTAAAACCCAGGAGCCTGCATTAGCATAAAGTGTCCCAGTTCTGTCAGTTTGATTAATTTGTCTCTTTGTCTCCACTCTATATGATAAGTGCTATTAATGGTTGCAGCACTTCATATGTCAAAGTCTTTCTTCCTAATGACTTGAAAATGTGGTTTATTTCCCCCCTTTTTGTATTATTTTTCTCATTTAGCATTCCACTCAAGTATAGATTTATGCCATGCTCTTTCATTATCTTACTGGTTGCAGCACTGGAGTGATTACATATGGTGTAGAGTATGCGTAAAGATGTGATCCCAGGGGCAGCAGCTGCTGATGCAAGCTGAAAATAGATCCAGCGTACGCTCAGCACTTTTCCCAGAGGCCTTTTATTTATTAGTAGCAGTCTTGGTACAGGACAGCTTGGATCCTCATTTAGTGAGATGACTTTTTGCCTTCCTGAACACTGCAGTGACTTTGCTCTATTCACTGACACTGCTGTGTCATTTTTTAACTGCCTTATATCTCAGCAATAACTTAACCCAACATAAATTGTAATATAATCGCAATATATAATGAACTCAAAAAGCGACAGGCTCCATTTGAAGTAATAGAGCTTGACAGATCTGAGGTTCAAATTAAATAATCCTATTTGTAAGACAGCGTTTGCACATGGTACACTGCTTTAAAATAAATTTCTGTTCTTCTCCAGCGATTCTCATACATTTTTAGTATTTTCCCTTTCAAGAGGACATTCCTCCAGAAAGAAATGCACCACAAAGCCAAAAAGCTCTTTCACAAGGAAAGAATAAGGAAATGTTTCTCGGTTTGGTTTGGGTTTGCTTTTTCCCAATACAGTCACTGAATTGGGAACCAGCATCATTAGTGATTCAGGATGGGTAGTTATCACTCCAAGTCAGCAAATGCAAGTAGCTGAGACTTTATTATCAGTATAGTACGTCTGTGATACAATAGCAGGATGAAAATTAAGATAATAGCTGACCTACTGCACACATTTTTAGGTTCAAATAATTATTTTTCAGAATTTTAAATTCCCAATAATGGACATAAATATTCATTTCTGAATAAATTCAAGGACCACTAGTTTGTAATGTTATTCTGCTCTGCAACAGCATAAGGAGGAAGTTCCTTATACATCTTAGTAGAGAACATCTGCATAGTAATTCCTTGTTGCATGAGAAAAATTTACAAATTGCAAAAATTAACATTAAAAGTTTACAGATTATATTGCTTATTGATGGAGCCTAATAATATGATGAGGAAATCTTGAAAAAATTGATTTATTAATAAGGAGCAGACCTTTTTCTGGTGAAGTAATAGAAAAGGAAAACAAAAATGCCAAGCCAGTTAATTTACTTTTTTCTGTTTTTTTGTGTGATTTTTACCTCCTCAGCAGCCACTTAGGCATCGGTAGAAAGAAGGATGACCCCTCCCTAAATCTGTTGTTGCCCTGAGTGCCATGGGTTTGTGCCTTTGGAGGTAGAGATTTTATAAATTCCCTGATTGTAGAGAGCTAAACACATGATTTCCTGCTGGATTAGGTTAAAAAATTAGAATAGCGATTCCCAATAAATAAATAAAATGTGACTGTTTCATTTTAGCAGGTATGGGATGTATGGTATTGTTGAAAGAGCATCATTCAAGCCATTACTAAACTAAACAAACCAAGGGGACTTCAGCAGAAAAGAAGTCCTTTTTTCCTGCCCACATACATAATTGCACAAGGAAGTAAGACCACAGCACTTTATCAGCTGCAATGGTTGCAGTTCATATATTATTTCAAATCTGCGGGAAGGAGTTTAGACTGGTAATAGCCTGGGTGTTGTGACAAGGGTGGAAGCCAGCATCCTTCCCTGAAGATGCCCTCCAAGGACATTGACAGGACAGGGAGATGACATCAACAGGACAGAATGCAAGCAGGAGCTTGCCTGCAGCTAATGTGCCTGCTTTCTTACTCCTTACCTTTGTCTTCCTTTCTTTCTCTCTCCTATCCTGCTTCACACTTAGGTGTACAGTGAGCACCCAAGCTCATTCTCCAGCCCCAGTTCCCTCTGCTGTGACACAGTAGTGTTATAGCTCATTTCATTCTCTGTCTAGTAGCCTCAGAACAGTGGGTGATCTTACTTGCCGTAGAAGAAGTAATACTCAGGCATGACAAGATGAATTAAGGATGGGGTTTAAGTATTAACTCTTAATTTCCTAGCTCTTATGGTTCTAAATTAGATTCGCTGTTATAACTCAGAAAGTATGAGCATTTATATGTATGTGTTGCTAAAACAGTGTGTGATCAATTGAATTGACCTTGTTTTTCTCCTGAAACACATACTGTATTATGAAAAAAAACACAAAGAAGAAAAACATTTCATACGTCTTGTCAAATTTTTCACTGAGACCCCTGAAAGCCGGTATTTCCTTCCTGCCACTAGATCTGAAATGAGAACAAAAGCACTTCATTTTGATAAGTAGGACTTTGTTTTTCTCTGAAGCCTCTTCATTTCCAGGCTGTCTTAAGGGAGTCATCTCTTTTTGCACTAAGCTGCCCAATAGATGATATAGTCGGGGAAGGAGACACTTAGAGTCAATGATTTACCAAGTGGCTTGTAAACCAAAGAATGAAGGAAGAAGTGCACTTCTAGACAGGGGCCACGCAGAGAAAGAAGTAACAAACTTTACTTATCCTTTATTGTGTACCAAGCGAATAATCTAAGCAAAGTCACAAGATTTTAGTATGAGAGGAACAAAAGAAGATTAAAAAATTTACAGTTGTGTGTTTTTTAATAGAAACACTCTGTATTGCAGAAGTATTTGAACAGAGGAGAGAAAATGGGGAAAGACAAGACAAAGAAGCTGTTAATCTGAAATGATCATAACTAGGTGAAAGGATTTCAGATGCTACAACAGAACAAAATGAGTCATGTTTAATACCAATAGTTGTTAGCAAGTAGAAATATAATCATCTTATTCCTTTATTTCATTAGCAATTTCTGCCTCTTGAAATTCTTTTGAAAATAGAAAAAAAAAATCTGCATACAGAGATTTTCTTAGCTGTCAAAGGTCTCCCAGAAAATTATTGTCACAAAGCTCCAAACCAGTGGGATTTTTGTCAGTGGATAACACAAGCCAGTTTTGAGTACAACTTCTAATTCACTGTGTAGATTCATCCTGGCCTGCTACAGCTGTGAGTGTACTCTATTTTCTATTGCTGACTCTTTCAGAAAAACATACATCCACCCCACTTCCACACTTCAGATTTCAAGTGGAGGAGAGCTATTTGAAGGCCCGCTCTCAAAACTGACTTGTTGAACCTTGTCGAACTTATTTTAAAAGCTACCACAAATATAGATGTGTATGTATCTACCTTTTGAAAATTATTTTAATCCAAGAAAATTGCAGCAGTTGTGTTTATGGGCATGCAGTTATGCACTGGACTCTCTGGAGGCACTTTTATAAACAAGCGGAAGCTCGTGGACCTCTAGTTTTGGTTATGCCATGTTCCACTAAACAATTACTTACTCTGGTTGGTTCTGATGGTTTTATTCTGTTTTATTTTCCTTTGTTGTATCCTCTTTAAAATAAAAGTAAAAAGGTACCTATGCTTAATTAATTTTAGCTTTGTTAGTGAGGCCGGCAGATGATATTAGGACAGTATTTTTATTTTTTTTTTAGGACAGTATTTTTAATGTATCAATTTTGACTGTTCCCTTTTATTGGCAGCAAGGAGAAATACTAAACGATCTTGCTTGCACAGTACGATACATGGGCAGGGAGGACTCTGGGGAGTTTTTCTCGTGTGATATACTGGGAATCATAAAACCTTAGTCTTAAAAATCATCTGACTTAGCACTGAGAAAAGGACTAGATTTTGTCATTTGTGTACCCCTGTGTCTCACAGAGCAATGATAAAAATGATTTAATAAAATCGCCTTTATTGAGCAATCACTGTGTGTCGGGCACTGCCCCATGCACTTTAGATGTTTAACTCATTGACACTATGGGGTTGTTACTATTATTATCTTCACATGCCAAATGAGGAAATTGAGGCAAGAGAAAGAGAGGTTAATTAACTTGCCAAAACGTCAGCTCCTAAGCAGAGAAGGCTGGATGTCAGCCCAGGCTGGATGTCAGACACCACAGCCCATGTTCTGAACTCCTTACTTCAGTGACAAGAGTCATGCTCATTAAAGATTGCACGCTGTGTGCTTGTGTTTTTAACAGGTGGGAAAATGAAGTCCAGGGTCATAAACCATCCAGAGATTCAGAGTATTCCCAGCTCTCTTCCAGGGTTTCCCTGTACCCCACAGAAAGCACCATCAACCCCCCACTAGAAATGTACTTCACATAAGAAACAGTGGGAAAGATGCTGAAGAAAATGAAATTTTAAATGACAACAAAGAGAAAGCATCTGAAATCTGAAGTAAATTTTCATTTTTCCTTCATTTTACCCATTGGTACCTCTCTTTAATTCAGGCCACCTGATCACATAAAGACTTTAGTGGGACCTCAATTTTGGGACACTGAAGACATAAGACTTCTCCATGAAACCAGCTACAGTATATAGATTTTGTAATAACCCAGTATAGTAGGCATAGTAATGGCCCTATATATGCCCACATCTTAATCCCCCACATCTCTGATTTTGTTACCTTACATGTAAGACTGCAGTTGTGATTAAGAGAGGGAGAGTATGCTGACTGACCCAGCTGTATTCAGTGTAATCCCAAAACGAGTCAGGACCAGAATCAGAAAATCTACTCTGAATCTTGAAGTCCACTCAAGTGATGATGAAAGTTCTGGAGATCCTGGCCAGAAGTCCAGGCAAGTGCCAGCTGTGGCCAGAACCCAGGCAATGGCAGTGCAAAGAGAGGTGTTAATGAATTAGAAAGACTGTGAGAGTCCTGGAGGGACAGTTGTCGTTCTCCTGTCTCTGACCATTGCTGTATTCAACTCATCATCTTGCATTATACTACTGCATCTATCTTCTGTTTATCTTTATTAAAAGAAAATTGCATCCTTTAAGAACTTTCACCTGTTTCTCATTGTCAGACCAGAATGATTTGTTGAGTAATTTTGCTGTTTCTTAAAATCCCACATATGCAATAAGTGAAACAACTGACTGGCACTAATGGTGTCCCCTTCAAGAAAGCTCTAGACTACAAAATTCATGGTCCTGCCCTTCTAAGTAATGTATGACTCTGAAACCTAAAATGCCTTGGTTACATCTCTGAACCTCTCTACAGTTCCTATTGTAGCAAACACATGGTCAACTATCTCAAATGGCTTATTTTCACCAGTGGGATATCCAAGTCCTGACTGGTACATTAGTTAGAAGCAGCATGATGCTGTTTTAATCATTCTGGGTCTTTACTTGGCATGTGCTCTCACACACCACCAGCTCTTCTTCCTCAGGGCCTTTCTAATGCCTGTACACCTCTCTTCCCAGAACTATTGCCTGTGTTCTGGCCACAGCTGGCACTTGCCTGGACTTCTGGGACTGACTTGCCTCTGTCTAGGTTCTTCCCCAGATGCAGCCAGTATGAGGACCCTTACAGCCTCCTGCTTAATACATTGTAGTGCAGCCTCATGGCCAGCCAGCCTGCTGATTGTATTAGAATGACTTTCTAGGCCTGTGCCCCTGCTCACCTCTCCAGTGTCACTACGTCCCCCTCTGCAGCTACTATACTCCTACCTCACACTTTGTGCTGAATTCTCTCCTGAGTCTTTGCGCATTTCTTTCTATTCGGTGTACCAGTTCCCACTAGCTTACATGTCATTTCCTCAGAGTGAGATGCCCTTCTGCTGGCAACTGTACACTCCTATTACAGTTCTTACCTTGCCTCTCTCCTGTCAGCCTAGAACCTCACCAACCAAGTACTCTTTTCTTCATACCTGTTGTTTTATTCTCCCTCCCACCCCCAAGCACCTAAGCTTCTAAATGACAGAAGGTGATCAGTATGCATTTGTTGA